>CAIGRN010095489.1:0-36624 GCA_903798345.1 Fraxinus anomala | reverse complement strand
GGGGGTGGGGGTGGGGGGTGGGGGTGGGGGGAATAGCGTTATTCATCTCCGATCTTTAAGCGAAGTAATGAACATATCCCGATTGTTTTTTTTTTTTTTTTTGTCTAGTTTTTGTTCTCAACTCTTTTAAAATTGGCAGATTTCATAGAGTGGAATATAACGAAAACTTGAATGTAAGAAAAGTTGCTATAATTAATAGGTTACCATTAATGAATATTATAATTAATAGCTGCCATATTTAGTTGTGGTTTTGATTCTATCTAATGAAATAACTTTTCACATTGAGAGATATCGAGTCTTATTGAATATCATTGAGTATATTTGACATGATATTAGAACAGTTTCGATCCTAAATAAGTTAACATTTGAATTTCGTCTTCGGCAAGCGCCGAGTGGCCTTGTGCCGGCCAAACTTTTTTATATGCATAAGCTGCTTTGCAAAAACCCATGTGGCCCTCAATTCTATTCGTTACTTCTTCCATCTCTACCCTGTCGTCCGTCTCTCTCAAGGGTTTTACAATAGCCCAAAACAATGTTAGAATGCCTTCATCTGCCACCGCTGCTTCCCTCCACTACCGTCCTAAAAACTCCATATCCACCGTAGCGGCCAAGAACCTCAAATTTATGAAATTGGCTAACAATCGTCATATTTACAGGTGTGCTAATGAAAATGATAGTAGTATTAAAGGGGAGAGTAGTGCAGTTCCATCGATGGCTTGGGTTGTGTTGAAGGAGAGTAAGTATAGTGTTGGGATATTTCACCCCAATAATACGCAGACAAAATAAAACAACCAGAAAACACACTTTGCAGAAATTGAAAACAACACCAAAATATTCACCCAGTTCGGCAAATCCTAGTCTGGGAGGCTCAGAGGTAAACCAAACCCATCACTATGCAAGAACCTTCAAGAGAAAGTGATAATAGTCAGTACAATCAAGACTCAGACCGGAACACTTCAGATGGTCATCAATCCTCATATGGACCTCCCAAATCAACCTACATTATACAAGAATCAGAAACCTGACAACCTAACAAGTGCAGATTTACCGATTTCATTTGGAGTCCAAATGAAATCTAAAACACTGAACACTACCCAAGAATACACAAGATTACACGTTCAGTAGGTGATACTAAATACAAAATCAAGATCTAATACAACTGAAGAATGAAAGTTAAACCTTCGAAGAATCACAGAATATCACATCATTAAGAGAGAATGAAATTGTGTGAAAAACAGAAGGCCAAAAGTGTCGGTACAGTAGCCACCAATGAAATATATGCATTAACCCTCAGCCATAGATCAAATCCAACGGCCCAAGTAAGTTCCAAAGAAAAACATATCCGAGTGATGGTCAATGGACCAATAAAATCAAGCCAAGTGGACAGACCAAGCAAAACGCAATTTCACTTCCAAAAAGGTGTTTTAGAACCACAACTCACATATAGGAATAAGAGTAAGTCGCAAGTTCTGTGGTTTAGGACGATGGCCGGGAAGTCGGAGAAGGGCGATGAGTTTGCAGTCATGGATGCAAAAGAAGTGGATTCTCTCCGTCTTGCAGTTATTGAGGTTGTCGGTATTGATTGTTTTCGGCGATTTCATAGATACCAGTGATTTCTCTTGCCTGTCTCGATCTTTTGGTGTCATGGAGAAACATATTAGTTTGGGGATCTTCTGTGGTGGAATTGGACCTAGAAATCAATTTGCTAGGCTGCCTTATTAAGTTCATTTTTGGCTTCTTTGTTTAGGCTATAGGCTGCTTTTGTTGTTTTATTAGGTTTGATTTGTTGTGTTTATTAGGTGCTGGGCTTTATTATTCTACAAAGGCATAGTATTGTAACTTTTTTGGTGTAGGCTAATCAGTGGAATTTCTTTCAACTGCAGCTTCTTGGCCAACGATATATATTTCTTGGCCAACGATATATATTGTTGAATTTTTGGTCGGAGTTTTGGCCTTTAGAACTTTTTTCAGAACATGAATTATGTGCTCAACCGAATTCTCCCGATTAATAGAACTCATTGTATGTATTCGGCACACTTCGTGAATTTCTTTTGTAAATTCTGTTTGGGTTGTGAGCTCTCTAGAGTGATTTTGGAGTGATTCTTGACTGTTTCTGCACTATTTGTTTTTCTCGGGTCCCTCATCGTCACCTTTTTTCGTAGATGGTTGCTATAAGTTGAGTCTCTTCTTCTTGGGCACGAGCATTGTCATTGTCACCAGGTCGTGCAAATTGTTGCTTTTACTAGTATCAATTTGAGGGGATGTCAATGGAATATAAGAAAAGCTCGAATATAAGAAAAATTATCTATTTAATAGGTGATTTATTAATGAATATTGTAATTGATAGTTACCAAATTTAGTTGTGATTTTGTTCTATACAATGAGAGAACCCCTCACGTTGAGAGGCATAGTCTTATTGTGTATCATCGATTATATTTGACATTTTTTGTTTAAAAATCTATTTAATTTTGTGTAAAATAATCATCTTATCCTTTAACTTAAATAAACAAAATAATAATAACAATCATCTTTTTTTTTCTAAGTCTTACTATGATTTTTATTTATTCTATTTGTTTTGTTTAACACACACACACACACACACACACACACACACACACATATCATTTGACCCAAATTTAATTGATTTTTGGATCACATCCGAGTTGCCTGCTAATTTTTTACAAATTGAAGACAATTTAAAAAAAGTATAAGGACAAATGGTGCAATTTACTCTTTTTATTATAGGTGTCTATTTGACATTTTTAACAGCTCCAGTTTAACCCTAGCCCTAAAACCCCGAGAAAATTCATCGTCTTCTATTGAAAATTTGGAACAAAATAATGTCGGATAGAGAAGAAGTCGACAGCGACTCCGGTGCTCCAGAGGAGTTTACAGTCCAGCAGGTTTGTCAACTGTAAAATCATAATTTGTATAATGTGAACGGAAAACTGCTTATTAAATTGCGTAACTTGTTCCTTCAATTTCAGGGAATACAACAGGACGAGGATATTAGGAAAGTCCAAAAAGAAAATCTGGCCCGGTATGAGACTTTTTTTTTTTTTTTAAAGCAATCGTAAATTTTCAGCTTAGAAATTATATGTCGACGAGTATTGATAATGTGTTTTTCCAGAGCAATTACAGGTAAAAGATGTACCTTTATGTTAATCTGGCATTGTGAAAGCGCGCTGCTGTTAATGGAACTCCAATTTGACTGTCCAAATTATGCTGTCATGTTGTTAGATAACAAGTGAACAGAACTGATGTCAGAGTTTAAAACTGCTCGAGAATTTTAGGAGTTTCGATTAGAGATGTAAAATTGCTAATATTGATTAGAATAGCTGGGCAGGATTTTCATTTGGAACGTGTAGCATTCTCCCATGGATTTAATTAATTCATGATTCGTTCTGTCCATGGTTTTGCTAATTGATGAAGTTTGAACATTGATTTGAACTTGTATATACTAAACTTTTATCTCTCACACAGTCTTTGTCAATTAATTATGATGATAATGGGGTTTTAGGGGATACTGTAGAACTATATTGTTGATATTTCCTGATTGCTTGAGGTTGATTTTCCAGCATCCTCTGAATTTTCAGATAAGTGCAATGCTTCATACTGGTGGTTTTCATTATTTTTCGTTTAAACTCTAGGGGGCTTTAGAAAACTTCGTCAGAATCATATAATTGATGCTCTTACACGTGAATCTCCTCACAGTAATTGGTAGTGAGTATCCATATCGTATGTGACAAAGAATTATCCTTTTTTTTTTTTTTTGATAGGGTTGTTCGCGAAGGAAAACAACGTCGCAGAAAATGGGCCGAAAAATTGACTCCACGACCATCACGCAGAGATGGCAGCGCCAAAATTAAAACAAGTACTGAAGGAATGCTACCAGATGATATTGTCCAACATGTTGCAGCTATCGAGAAGGCAGTTAATAAGAAGTATGCTACCTTACTTTCTTTGTGATTCCCCTTTGCCCCAGGGTCACACATGTATTGCTGTGCTTGTTTCTTTAACTCGAGTTATTAACCAAGACTAGTTGTTTCTGCAGGAAAGTGTTCTCATCTGATTCTGAAGACGAGAAAGCTGAGGAGAAGAATGCTTCTAGAAAGAAAAAGACGAAAGATTATAGGTGAGTCTTGCCTTCCACTCTCTTTCTCACAAACACTCAGGCTTGTGCACGTGTTTATGCATGCTTGCTCGTCTGCTCGCTGATAATAGATAAATTCCCTGCAGATGCGGTGCCTTGTAAGAAAATTTTTCTCACAGAAAGATTAACTTAAATACTTTTTTTTTTTTTGACAGGCTAGATATTGCTATGTTAAACGACCGGCCTGCTCAATGCCCACAAAGTTCACTGGACTTTATGAAGAAACGAAAGATGCAGGTTGCGAGATCTTCTGCTGTTTTGAACAATTCAAACCAAGCATTACGCTTCCTTTCCTCATCTGGCTTGCTCAAAAAAGATTGGAGATGAATGGCTGTACACCTTACTATGTAATGATATGACATTTTATTCTAGCGTTTCCTGTTGGCAACATCACAAGCATAATTCAGTAAGATTTGTAACTCTAGTGGTTTAATTAATTTAAGCCCTTAAAAAGGGGACACATTTTACCATGATGAATCACTTCATATTCAACCTCATATAGAAAGTTTGAATGGTTAGAGAGACATTTTATTTTTTAAATGTAGCCCTTGTTTAGTTTAAATAAAAGATAAAAATTGATGGAATGTGTGTTTTGGATTTTATGAAATTTGTGGTTAAAATTAATTGTTGACGTTGACTTATATTTTAATTTAAATTTTTAGCTGAACCAAACGGGGGCTTAGTTATGAACAAATAGTTTAGAGCTGAACCTGCCTGATGTCTGAACCAAAGGAATACCGAAATAGGATTCGTGTTTTCCTTATGACAGATTATTGACATTGCTAAATGGTATCCCATTTTGTCTCGATACATCCAACAAAAGCCTCAGGTTATAGATTGTTCCAAATCAGCAACCATTCTACATTTGCAATAATTAGCCAAAATATTATTTGTTGTCACTTTACAATAAATTATCTTATGCTTCCCTATGTGCATCTTATTTAACTTGTACTCAACTTTAAAAATGATCTAGCTTTGAGTTTACAACAGGCACCAAATAAAAGGTGCAATTGATTGTAAAATTGTAATATGAAGGTTTAAAATAAAAAAATTTGCAACTATTTAGTGATTCTGCAAAATCAAAGAGAAGGATTGGGTAGTAGATATTCTTGGTTGTCCCTTTGTTGCATCAGACCTGAATGACCATACTGTTTAAGGCCTTTGTTATGTGGAGGATAAAGTGTCTTTTATGAGAGGAATGAATTAAAATCTGCACGTTGAATTTCTGAACTCAAAATTTGATCAGGTTGGATTCATTAAATGAAAATGAGTATGCAAGATAGGGATATGAAGTCATTTGCCAGAAATGGAACTTGTGGAGAGAAGCTTCAAGAGTCCGTCTGGTGTGCTCTACTGAATAAAGTTACTCAGGAAGCTTCACCTTCTAGGGTCTTTACAGTTGGAGATTACAGGATGCGTGGCTAAAATTTTGATACCATGTAGACAAATCAAGATACTCAGTATAAGAAAATGATGAAATCAATGCTGTAAACAAATCAACTTTTAATTTATTTCAACAAGACAAACCAGGCGGTCATTTAACTGAGATATAGCCTATCTTAAACGTCTTCCAGTGCCTACCAAGACAAACCTTCTCCCTCAACACTCCACTTCTAGCTCCAACAGCCAATTCCGGCGACTCAGCACCAGAAGGAGAAATTGTGAGTCAGGAGAAATTATCACACTGTTCAAGGCATTTCTCGGTATAATCTGATACTTTACCAGCATCCTCTGGTGCCCGAAATGCCTGGAAAGTGTTCTTAACCTTGTTCAATGTCTTATGGTACCGAATACGCCTGAGGACGACGTCCTTGTCGAGTCTTTGGGCCGAATTTCGAGTCGAGGATGATTTGAGAAAGAGCTGGGTGGTGACTGAATCCAGGGTTTCAGTCTCCTCACTCACCTTCTCTGATGGCGGGTTTTTGGATATCATAAAATCCATTTCTTGCAAAGACAAATTGTAATGGCAGGAGCAAGAAGCGGTAACTATATTTATAGAACTGCACAATGTTTTCTGTGGGCTTGCTTTGGGTTTCGAAGTTAGTACATATATTGTTCTTTCTTTAGTACCTTAATTTTGGTCCCAGTATTATTTCTTGGCAAGTGGTTTCACCCTCAAATGCGGGCTTGGCTTTCAGTGCTTCAAACTAAGTGTTCGCGGAAGGGTGATGGTGATCATGATCACATTCACATTCACAATCGTAGATAATAATAATAAGGATAAATATATTACCCTCATAATTTTTGTTTGTCCCCAATATTTTATAAATACACCTCAATTAAAAAATCTTTTTAGTAACAAATATTTTATTTTTACAAATATAGGCTATATAGCTCTCGTTTGTTAAAAACAAAATAAATGATAAACTACTATTTTTTCTTTTTCTCCTCGAACTGTCAAAGAAAGAATTAAGTGGTTATTTAAATGATGACGTATGCCAGGAAACAGTGGGCTGCTTTGCAGTTTGCAGTTCAAACCAAGGGGCTTAGCTTTATCCTATCAACTCCAGACCCCAAATATTGGGTCCATTAGCCCACAGTTCAGAAGTAGCTACGTAAGAAATTGATTGGTTGTGGGTCCATAAACTGACTGATTACAGATTGAAGTTTTTCTTTTTCGAGACTCGTAAACTTCAATATTTTGATTTACATGAACTTGAATACATTAACTACTACAAAATTAATGTATCAATTCTGTACATCAGCCTTAAACAAGAGACTGAATCAAATCTTTACTACTACTACTACTACTAATATTCATCATTTTTATCAAGAAAACTTAACAAGAAACCGCTAACGATCCTTCTCGCTACAGGATTCGGTATATTGCGACACAAACGTCCATCGATATATGCAACTATACCGGACAACACAAACTTCCCAATTCCCCATTTCCACACGATCTTAACCTTTGGTTCTTCAGCACTGGATGTCGGGACAGTAGCTTTCGCGTCGTCTACCTTCAATTTTTCCTTCCATTTTATGTTGGCAATGACCTTACCAGCTTGCTTTCTCAACATACGAATTACGAAACTCACAAAGAGATGCTCGCACAAAGTCAGAACCGTCGGTCCAATTCTCCATTCCTGTAATAAAAACTTGGTTATTAAGTAGGTCGTAAACCTGGTTACACGTTACGACTGAGAGGAAGATGGACCAGTTGACCAATTCTGATCCACGAATTTGTTCTTTATGCATTTGAAGCATTGTATATTTTTCAAAGTATGCCTCACAAGATAGGAGTATTCATTTAAGTTGACAAGTGACCAGACAAATTTTGCAAAGCACACGAAGATAATATATTTCAGGGGATTGAGTATAGGCTTACATTTTCGCCTCGTATATGTCGCAGAGAATGCAAAGCTTTTGAAGACTCTCCCTTCAACAACCCTCTACTTACAAGAAAGCTCTTTACACGTTCTGTTATCTCTTCTATAAGAGCACTGTTTGGAGGCAGGTTTTTGAGAACTGCCTGTAAGATCAGTCAAACGTTATGAATATCATTCGGTCATGGTAAATATAGCAGAGGCCAAGAGGAAATGGACTATATATACATATCTAAACATAGCATACGTGTATGTGTGTGTACTTACACACTGATTGCACTGGGTGCATAATATAACAAGCAGAAAAGGTCATTACCAGAATAGGAAATTACCTGGTTTTCAATGACTCTCACCCTAAGGTATTCTTGTTTATACATTGCATCTAACATAGCTTGCAGGTATCCTTCAATGTATAACTACATCATTTAACACATATAGTTAAGACTGTATATAAAATGCCATTAGAACTCAAAAATCGAACTGTAGTTTAAATTACATAAAGTTTAAGACTAAAATTAGTTGCTCTCTGTTACGATGTCTTCAACCAAACCTTTCAGTTCTCTTATGCATTCCATGCACATTACTCCCAGGAAAATTGTTTCATTGCACTATCATGGGGGGAAGTTACTCATGCACCAATATATTTTAGCTTCACAGGGAAAGATGACAGTACCTCATCAACCCCAGGACTGCAGTCGAGTTTAATTTTCCGATCTGGACCACCTTCCATGAAAGCACTACCCAGTAGTGATGGCTCCATTGCCAACTTAAGAATTCCATGGCGGAAACCAGTCGCCTATAGAAAGTTATAAACTTCAAATAGTCACACTTGAAACACTGGTAAATTAACATTTGACATAGCTAGATGCAAGTAAATATCACCATTCCATGGAAACCATTTGTCTCTGCCCCCTTAAGAACAGAGTCCGATATTTCAGTTACTGCAGCAAATATTATATTGGATCCTGCCATTTTCAACTAATACAGAAAAAAGGTATCGAATGTTACAGTAATTGCAAAATAACAATTAGTATTTTAATTTCAAAGGGAGACTAAACCCACAGTTTTTCCAAGGTCACCAAAATATCGCTTTGTTCCAGAAAAACCTTTGTCGTTCACGAATTTACTGATGAGCTTGAGTGTACCTATTTTGCAATTTAAGGACAAGAAATACATGGTGACAGCCGCATCATTCTAGCAGGTTAGTATAAAAATTAAATAGTACAGAGGAATAACCATGCTAACTCCAGTGAAACAGTAGAGAAGACAAATATTTCAGCATAAAAATTGGTTAATATATCTCGAGTTCTGTTTCCGTGGTCTATTTGAATTGATCTTGTGGTTCACCAGTAAAAAACTGAAAAAGACTTCCCCTTTTCTTTGGTATGTAAGAGAATCTGTGCAAGCTCATGAACTAATGGCCCTTGAGCATAGTTAGTCAAATATTCACTTTTACGACAGGAGTCTTAGCCAACATAGTTGCTGAAGACAAATATGAAGACAAATATACAGCCCATTCAAAAGTAACATGACCAATAAGCAAACCTCAAGACAATTTTATTCAATCCCATGCTTATTTTGCACGTGTATACAGTGTGAGGGGGATACCTATGGTAACGCCAGGAAGATTGGACAAGCCACTCGAAGGATCAAAAAAAACATCAAGAGAAGATGATGCTAAATCATCGAATATAGAAGTAAAAGATGGTGGAAGCAACGAACTTCCCTTTGCAATATACATAGCTCTCATGGCATACCTGTAAAGATTTTGCAAAATTGAGGAAATGCCCAAATAAACCATGCAAAATAAGGAAATAACACTTCATTCGTAAAGGGTTACCATGAATAATGCTGTGCACATTTTATAGTTAATTCGCGTAAGGTTATCAAAGCATGCGTGACAAGGACCCCATTAAGCTCAACAGTCATACTTTTAATGGCAGGAACCTGTTTTGGGGGAAGGGGAGGGAGAGAGAGATTATAATCTCATATCATTACAAAAAATCTCTCAGTTGATGGAGGGATTGTTTCAAGAGCAATGACTCTCAGACCTTAATCACACTGTGGAGTAAAGACCTCAAAGTCTCCTGGGTTGAGCTGTAGCTGGAATATGAGTCCCCGGGAAGAAAGCTCCCCACGATCTTTAACATTGTGGAAAGATAACATGAACTATATAGCAGTTACTGAAATCATAAAATTCTTTTTCTATTTGTTGGGTGGGGGGGACCCGGGGGGTGGGGTGGGGTGGGGTGGGGTGTCAAGAAATTAAGAGCACACACAGAAGTAGGATAATCAAACCTTTATCGGGTGGATCTCAAAATGATCGAAGTAATACTGTTGACTGGGGGTATTCGAATCACTTAGAGATGTTCTCCAAAATGGAACAATTTTCATTAGTGTCTCCTCATCAAGATTCAAGTCAAGTGGCTGCGAAGATAACAATGTTCAATAACCAGTGTAATAAAATGCATGAAGGGACACATATTACAGCATGCAATTGCTAAATTATATAATGGGCCAGCTTATCACATATACCATATTCCGGTCACAAAGAACAACGAACAATTAAAAAGATAAAATACAGGGAAAGCTCTATTATACTCTTTATATTACCTGCAGAACAATGGACAAGTATTTCACTTGTTTAATGTGAGAATTGGATGAAACTAAAACAATTATAACACGAAGGATGCACTCATTTGAGTCAGAATTTTCTGATCGGTGCCTGCGAAGCATTGCTGCAAAAGGAGCTCCGGCCCACTTTTCATCAACAGTCAATGACTGCATTATCCATCAAATAATGATGTCAAGATGTTTGCATCCACATATTCCAGGTTCTTGGTAACAAGTACACACTGGGCACAGGCAAGCCAACAAGTATAAAAAACTAAAAAAGTGTAAGATTGTCAAAGAGGATTACCTTTACTCTGATTTGATTATATTTATACCGGTCAGTGAACATAGAATCCCAGTTCATGTTATCAAGCCTGGTAGTAATTATCGATGAATAGTTGGCTGGCTCACCCAGATCCATCTCCTTCAGAATATTACAAATCAGATGATGTCTAAGGTAAATAAAAACTTGAAAAATTGCAAGTAAATAAATATGACCCATCTCTTAACACACTAAACTTTCAGATGAGGAGGTTTAACATTGTAACATGGTACTAAAGCAGGCAAAAAACTTTGAGTTCAAACATTAGATTTTATCGTGTATTGTTCAAACGCAGCACAATAATGCACAGTTCAAGGAATAACCCACTGAATATCAAACACAGAAGTTTCAGTGGAGGCTTTTAAGTTTTAAATTGCAATACTCGCAATAATATAGATAAAAATATCTCAAATTGCAAAAGAAAGACGGAACATTATAGATTCAAATACATGATATGGCCAGTGACATGTTTTTGGACTAGGAAAACTACAAAAGGTGACCTGATAATACTGCTTAAAATCTAATTTGACTTCAGAAATTATAACACTTCCAGAAATGCATTCAGCGAAAGAACAATAAGAAAATTCACATTTAAGAGCAGACAGTCAAACATATCATAGCGGTTTAAGCATTAGACATGAAACTTGACCTGCTTTGCATGTCCTAGCAAGTGAATTGCAAAATATGAGATTCTCAGCCTCATTTTTGTACCGGTGTGGAACACAGCATCCACCTTTTGACTATCAGAGAACTCACAAATTCTCAAAACTCGTGTGACACCATCTGCATATACTTCATAACCCAACTTTGCAGTCTCCATGCCAATTAATTTACTGTAAGTAGTCCTTTTCTGATCTTCAGGCTTCTTATCCACAGGTAAATGAAATCCTAAACCTCGGTTCTGCTTGGTCCGATAAAGTGGTTTCCAGGCACGCACCTTATCCAAATTGATTTCACACAACATGTGCAAATCTACAAAAAAGGAAGCAATATAATCACATGCACGGTGAACAAGTAAATTTCATTAACAAGACTAGAAGAAAAACTATTCCACTTTTCACAGTGGCAACTACATTCTTTCTTTTACCTCGACAAACAAAAGACCATCAACATGCAGTACAAGTATACGTTTAATCACATCAAAATGCAAAGTTATAAGTTAATGAAATCAAATATCGTGAACCCAGTTTCCGCTTGCTCTCTCTCTTTCCTTCTTTCTACCTCAAACTCTACATCCTAGAAAAACCTCCAACAAGAAAAGACTCGATCTAATTATAGAACTTCAGTTTGTTCATTTAGACTAAAACTTAAAATTCATAATTGCATTGTGTAGAGAAACTCGTGAATAAGATTTGAATAAGTGGTTGCTTTTCAGACTGATAAAATCCAACAAAAAAACTAGGGTTGCAATAAAAAGGCAGTGTTTAAGCCTGTAGAAGCCAATTAGCACATTCGCCATAAGAAGCAATTGCATCAATGAGTTGTTACTAAGTTAAAGTTCTATAATTGACCATCACTATAGCTATCCATCAAACTCAGAAATATAGCTTCACTATCAGTTACTTTCCAGTAACAAAAATGAAGCTTACACCTGTTAACTGTGTCTTCATCCAATGTATGAAAATCAAAACTAGAATGCAAAAGTATCATTTTAAAAAAAATCATACAGTAAACTAAACAGAGTAAAGAGGAAGAATGAATACCATCAACTTGTACAACTAGCTTATGAGGAAGAGTAAAGTCATCCCAGACATAATTGACAGTGTGTCCCGCTCCCAAAATCTCTGGTTCTGATGAACCCTGACAAATATTAAGATTGTTAAGGAAACACACACACACACACACACACACACACACACACATATATATATGAACACAAAAATTCTGTGAACTACATTGTAGATGAGGAGTGCATTCAACCTTCTGATAGTAAGTTAGAGGAGCATCACGTAGATAGTTCTCAATCCGATAAGGGAGATTAGTTGTTGGAGACCTTTGGAAATGTAAAATGATGCTAGGCCCTCCCTCTACCACATTAACGACTGCAAATTCATATAAATTTTGTTTGCACGTCTCTGATCGCCCTTCAGAGCATTCTGAGGATCTTCTAAATTTCAGAAAAAACCGTCCAAATGAAGCCACGCATACTGGCCCTGACCAACCTAATCCAGCTTCAGTAAGTCGGAACTGAATGAAAAGCAACGTATCATCTCGAGATTTTGTATGCTTTCTGAGAAGGCTATTAATAACATTGGTTTCTCTCTTCCTTCCCGACCCACCCTTTAGCCTTAATGCTATCCTCTCTTTGCTGTTGATAGCAATTAACCCTTCCATATCATCCTTTTCAATAAGATAAAAAACGCCATCAAAGCACAAATCAGAAGTTTATCAATACCCTGTTCAATGAGACAAAAATTAAAGATGGAGCTAACCTCCAAATAACATTGTCGAATGGTGATTGCTTCTTCGGATTCATTTGATAAAACATATCGTGGGTTCAATGATACCAATTGTGTTGAGAATACTTTGGAAACAGATGGCCTTAAAGACACGCCCAACCGCATAATATTTTTCAACCCAAAATTTTCTTCTACTTCTAGGTCAATCTCTGCAAGTCCAGATAAAGAATCCAAGTCCAATTGTGCCTCTGCTTTCTCTTCTAACAATATGAGGCACACTTGGTGGCGCCTAGCATTTAAAACAAGAGATCAATAAGGGGCTCCATATATATACACAATAATCAATTCTTATGGTCAGTTTTTTATAGGTAAATAGTAACTCCCTCGTTCTTTTTGCCTCTCATTGTATGCCACATGTTACATTTTTGTTTCTGTTAGGTCACCATTACCCCTTGCAATTCGATCATGGAGAACTGATACATGGGACTCTCTTAGCAATGTAACCTAACTCCCACTCAATGTTCACACTGAAATTACTCCAGTCTCTCCACTGGTATAATTAATGGAAATGCATATGTGCATTATGGTAAGTTACCCATGACAATTTTGGTAGTTAAAGTGTAATGTTGCCATAAGCAAGATTGTGTTAAAGCTGATAAAGTTGCACCTTTCAAAATGAAATTTTTAAAGAAACGCACAACCTAGAACCAAAAACACTTGATTTTAAGTAAAATTGCACGTTTTTTAAGCTTAGCCAAACATGCTCTATCACCAAACAGGTCCACCTTTACTAAAATATAAAGCACTTGCTTAAGAAGCAATGCACTTACTTCATGAACCATGATTTGATTGATTTTGGAGGCAAATACGAACCCAGTTCGGGAGGTATATTGGAAGCCATCTCTACCTCATACCTGCAAAAGTATACTGCTTTTGAAAGGAGAAACGTCCAAAATGCAAAGGGTATGGAACAAATAGTGGGAATTGATTGATTACCTAACCACAGGCTTCTGATTAGCAGAAAAGCAAAACAAAGGTGTATCTGTACCATTTTCCAATGTGTATGTAGTAAAGATAGCAGCCTGTAACAAGTACAAGATTTTATCATATAAAATTTAGAATCTGTAAACAAATTGGGTAAAGGGTAAATACCTCTAATACGCCTCTATGCCCACGAGACAATCTCAAACTAGCAAAATACTTCCCACTACCAAAGTCCAACTCGATGTCTAAATGGTAGACATCGCTTTTTTGTTTCTGTAATTTCCTCACCCAGTCTTTACTATTGACTGGTTTGCAACTTGAACCAAAGGAAGTTAAAGTGACAGTGAAGTATATAGTGGCCGGGTTAGCATATAAGTTAACAGTTGATCCACTAGGAATAGTTGCGCAACTCCACAAGTAGCCATGATCCGTAGTAGTAAGTGGATCTGGGAAAAAAAAACAAGGGTCAGAAACAATACCATATTAATAAAATTCAAATCACATTTTGCTTACCTCCATCAGTCAAATTCACGTGTATTTCTGTGTATAATAAATTGGAGACCTTAATTGTAGGAAGAAGAAAAATTTCCTTCTGTTCTTGCAGGGCAACTGGAAGATTTTTATTTACAGGAGCATATCCAAAGTTATCTGGACATATAACAGGTACATCCTTCCTGACGCTTTGTATCAGAAAATGTATCTCAGAAATATGACCTCCTTCAGATTTGAGAGCACAATGTGCAGTGCTCAGGGAAGACTTCTCGGACTCAACATAAAATGCCTTCCTCACCCTGTAACTCAATTTATCAAATACCCCAGATAGACTTACAGGTTTTCCACCCTTGAGTTCATCTGACCATTCCACTGTTTCATTCTTAATATCAGGTCTAAAAGAGAATACGAAATTTCCTGCCAATCAATTCTTAAAAAAGTTAATTTCTGGGTAAAATCATAACGAGGCAAGACAAACAAAGTTTATTTGAATGCCTGAAACAATGAATTGAAAAAAGTGTCTATTGGGCGAGAAACTAAAAATTGATACAAACAAAATCTCCCTTGCTTAATGAAACTACATGGATAGCTTTGGAGGACAAACAATTCGATTATTATTACTATGATTAGACCTCCACCTGATACAATATTTGAATTTCTTTTTGCCGAATCATTAAGCAGTTATATAAGAAATGTAAGAGGAATCAGTCTATACAATCTTAGAATCAACAAGTGAGTTCCAACAATTTATCCATCATGCCTGCCAGAATCTAAAATTCAACCAACCAACGGGGAAAAATCTAGATGCATGCAACTAGAACAATAAACTAAGCTTTGATCCTAATATATTTCCTCTAATTACCAGAATACCTTTAGCTTTCATGCAAGATTCTCTTCCTAAGGACAACCACAGCATACCTCATGAAGTCAAGAGGCTCTAATGAATCTTGGGGTAAAGGTGGACAAAGAGACTTCTCTTCCATTTATGAATCTTGGAAAGATAGTGAGGGCACTGAGGACCTAATGAATCTAGAAGGAAAGACTAATCTACATTTTTGTGTGTTTTCTCTCTCTCAAGGGTGCAATACATTTGTATTTTGTTTCAGATTTGGGGCTCAAGGCAGTGAATTTCACATTTGGCATTGCCTTGGTATTTGAAACACGCTAAAACTTCTTGCCCCACTTCATATATGTAAACACACCGCCTGTAAAGACAGAGCGTTCCAGGGCCTGGGACAAGCCCCTGCTGTGCTGGCCAGTCCCTCTTCACACCACTAGCTACATGTAGAAAGAATGCTTAACGATATGCAAAAGTCTCTACTGTAGCTTTCACATACCGGAGCATCAAATATTTATCTATTTCAAAATTTATAACAATTACCCATTTGAATAATTTGTAATTGAAATATAAGGCATACCAACACTCAAAGACGTCAATGCCTTTCTCAATCCACCAGACAAATCAGTGGCACCAAATGCTGCCATGGAATCATCGAGCACATCTCCAGCTTTTAGCATCAGAGTAGCAGAGTCAGTTTCCTTATGCTGAGGCCTTTGAAAACGCAGCTCCAAAGAGAAATCAGTATCATTGTGTATTTTCAATAGAGGAGAGACAGAAATTGACAAGCCATCCTATGAGTACCAAATGCAAAAGAGAAAACCAGAATTAATTCCTAAGTGAATATCAGTGCATATCTACTGCAAGAAAGAAGAGATGGATGCCTACCTCAATTCCCCTTGAAATTGCGACCACAATAAATGGACCAGGGAAAGACTTTGAATCTGGTAAAAATGGTAAAATGGACAACCCGAAACAAATTCTTATCTACTACAATAACTAAAAAAGTATTACTAAAAAAATGAAAACAACAATAAGCACAGAGGTTATAATAATCAAATGACAGGATACCATGTAAGCCATTATTCAGTGATATAAGCTTGTTGACAAATTTCAAATTAGCACATCACAACACTTTGTTTTAGCATGGATTTTGTGTTTCATAGTTTGATCCTCCTTTGTTCACAACTTAGAAAGATTTTCATCTTCATCCATTTTAGTGTCTGTAAATTTAATCGGTAATGCTAAAGATATGGCAGTTCTGTCCAACATATTTTCCTGAGAGCTAAACTTTCAAAGTTAAACAAGTAACATACTCGTGAATGAACCAGCAGAATTGCGAGGACCTATTATCATTACAGTCCGACCTAGATGCCTAATAAACGAAACCTGAATCCATATTTATGTTAATTTATTTGCAGGAAAGTTGACCTTGAGGAAAAATATAAAGAGACAGGATTTGAACCTGAGATATTTATGGTTGATGTCAACTGATCCCTCGATATTGTTATTGATAATGATGGTAGAATAATAGGCCATAGGTTAAGATACTCAAAATGTCCACCATGAGATCAGAGAAAATTAAGCCTGTTTGACAACCATACTTTTCAAACTCTTTTTTTCTATATACTCATTTTCAACCACACATTTACACTAAAATATTCTTCACATAAACCCAAAACTTTTGCCTACTTTTTAACCACATTTTCCTAAAAATCACTATTCAAAACTCTATTTTGAAAAATATGGCTGTCAAACGGGGGCTAAGGAAAGCGGGTTATCAATAGGTCATCATGGATCTCTATCTTTCGCGTATGTTGGTATGAGAGAGGTAAAATTGGCTTTCCTTCCAAAATTTGCTGGTCTCACAAATGAATATCTTGTTATGAAAGAATTTTTGGTCATATACGCAAGAATGTCCAATTCAGATTTTTACCTAGCTACCTATATTCTACTAACTGGTTTCCACTGCCAAACTGTGTTATGCATTATAAAGACCATTTTATCTTATTTTTTCTGCTCGATCGTCATAGTTACACTTCATTTGACTTGAAGTTCTTGAAAATGCCAACAAAATGGGAACTAATATCTAGATATTTACCCCCACATAAAATAAACCGGGCTACCATCCTGCCAGAGAAAAATATCGAGGAAAACTTGCATTAAAAGTTCGTGCCTTGACATTTGCCCTCTTTTTACCAGAAAAGATCAGACTAGAAATTTCCAATCATTAGCCACTATTCATTCTTTAAAACATCAACCCATGGCATGTTTGGACTGAACAGGATTTAAGGAAGGCATGTTGCTATGCCAATCTAGCATACCAAAATGCCCTTATGCAGGCCCGGTTTTGGGCAGGGGCAAATGAGGCCGGTGCCTCAGGCCCAATTTAAAAGGGGGCCTCAAATTTTCTTTTTTCCTTTTTTTTTTTTTTTGTTAATTAAATGGAAAAAAAACAGATTTAATGGTCAATTCCTTCCTTCCCGTCTACCCTCTGTGCGTGCGTGCAAGAGAGAAAAACCCGAAACCCACCCATGCCTCAGCTCGCCGGAGTGGCTGAGCAGTCGGCAGCCGTCCGCCACTGTCCGCTGCGCCCTGCTCTCTCTCTCTCTCTCTCTCTCTCTCGTGTGCCCAGCACCGCCGGCCGCCCCTACCATTACGTAATATGATTTCTAAATTTCTATGTATATGTTTAATGTTTCGAAATGAATTCTATATGATTAAATGTTTATAGATGCATTTGAAATTTTTATACGATTCCATCAATCCATCAGCTATATCATTGTACGAGCTCAGAAGAAGCAAAATTAATTTAGGGATCATTCCTGTAATTAAATGTGTTTTCTGATTTAGGGATTTATGTTTTATGTAATCGTTGCTAACTGATCCTGTGAACCGGGATGAGCTACTTTTATTTTATTTTTTTTATTTTTGTAGATTTTTGAGTGAAATTTGGTTCTTGAAGATAAGAAAGTCACCTGTTCTAGTTTGGCTATTTGGGTTTTCTTGGAAGTGGGTGAAAGGTGATCTTTTGTTATCTCTGGCTGATTTTCTAATACAACTTTGGCTTGATTTAACTGATTATGGGGTTTAGGAGGGAATATGACTGGAAGTGAGGGACTATTTGACAAAGTTCTTTAGGAGGAGGTTGGATGGAAATTGAGATTTTGGAGGAGGGGTTTGTTTATTCTAGGTTTGTTAAAGATCGGACTTGGTGGTGATAGCTTGAAGGCAGAATCTTGGGATGTTGAGAAATCAAAGAGGAGGAGGAGGAAGAAAAATGGTGATGCTGTGGGGGAGACATGGTGTTGGATTAAGTCGGGATGTTGGGTTATATTGTCCGTTATACGTGTTTAAGATGTAAAGTTGATACCTCTATTAGTGACATCAGTGCCCTCTGTAATCTTTTACCCGTTATCCAAATGCCGAATTCCAAGTTACCATTCATCTTTTATTATTGCTTTCAACTTTCATTCTTCATTCACTGGTTAGTTTGATTTGACATCAATTTTTGTTTTCTTTTTCTTCCCAGAGTTGTATGTTATAGCCAGATTTGCAAGTTGGGGTATTTGATTCAGTATGAGCCCTTATGTTATTGTGAATCTTGTGGCTGTTTGGATATACAATTTCTTAGCCCTCAGGTAGTCTGGTGACAACATTTTGGCACATTAAGGTGGTTGCAACAAAATTAACATTGAAGTAGTGAGCATATAGTTAGAGAACCAGTATGCTTACTATGTTCATCAATGTTTTTGCACGTTCCTAGAATTGTAACTGTGACAAATTAATTGTTTCACTTTATATTCCTTAAGCAAAAATAAGGTGTATGGTTTGAGATGCAATGATTAAAAATTAAAGCTGGTCTGTTTAAACTTTTTTAGCACGCGCTTTTATCATGCCATGCAAAATGAGCTTCCTTTTGGTGCTAACAAATTTGGTTCCAATAGCTAATGCTACTTGGTATGATTAATTCTGTTTTAGGGATTTATGATTTATCTAATGGTTGCTGTGAACCTCTGATTGAAAAAGTTTAATGCAGGGTTTAGATTGTATTAGTTAAGATATTCGTATTATTCGGAGCCTAATTTATGAAGTTCGTCTCAAGCCCCCAAAATCACAGGACCGGCACTGCCCTTATGGGTACCTATGGTGTGATCATAGCACATAACTTCATCAGTAATATGATAATTGTATAATACGCAACAAAGGCAGAACTCCTCATAATATTTCACACTGTGGCATAAGAATCACTGATTAAAGATTCAACTAACAAAAAGCTAGTGATTACCACATCACAGGTATTGTTATCAAATCATTCTTAGAATTATTGGTATCTAAATAATGTTTAATTCAAATCCAAAAACTTTCTTTTGTTGAAATTCCCTATTAAGTGGTTATGATACGCGTATCAGTTTAAAAATTTCCGCACAGAACAAGAAACATTACTTCTATTGAATTTTCTATGATGTGACAAAACAGAAATAGGATAGCTCACCTTGTGATGACACAATACGTGTTCTCCAAGCAAATTTTTGAGCTTCTAAAAGTGAAAGGTGGATTGGAGAAGTTGAAAGGAAGCCTCGATGTGAAAGTTGTACTGAGAACAAAGATGCTTCTGGATGTTGATTTGCCAAAGCTAAGTGCCTTGAAAACATGTTCATTCATGAGTTTATAAAGTGCTTATTCTAACTTTAACAAGAAAAAAAGAGTGAAGTATTGAAGCCATGCTACAAATTCATCTATTGTGATTGGACATTGAAGCATTAGCTCATCTGTTTTTTTCTATATTCTCCTCGACAGACAAATTACCTTGCTTCAGATTTTCATTTTTTATATAACAAGAAAATTTCTTCGGCTTTCTAAATAATTGATCCCACTTTTTGGATCCATATCATGAAGAAGCAACTTGTCTTGCTAATTGTAGAGATCTTCGCATAAAAGGTTGTCCAAAACGTACCAACAATGTCAATTTCCACAGATGGTGACAAACTGATGTAGGATAGCTCTGGGATACATTTGAAGGAATTTTCAATAGGTAAAAAGTTTAACTTGCTGAACAGGAAAGAAAGACTAGAGAACTAGAAGAAAAATATAAGAAATCTACGCACCACAGCTAGGCTCCTGTGACATTGTCACAAGGGCATGATTGCAACTCACAATCAAAGGGAGATTCAGAGCTCTTAACTCAATAATTAAATCTCTAAGTAAATAGACAATGGAAATATTCTAAACCGCCTAGTATTAACAAAACCTAGTCTGACCCAATAGACGTCCTAGGGAATTGTGAAAAGATAACAGAATTTCTGCAATTTGCAAGAGTACCTTTAAACACTTAGAGGATTGTGAAATATGACAAATAATAGAAGCTTAAGAATATAATAGAAAAAGGCCTAAGTATAATTACCTTATACTCTCAAACTAACAATTCAAAGGTCTTCAATGGCGTTATTTAAAATTGAACTAACTCCCTAAAAAGAGAAAGTGAGAGTAAATAAGTTTCCCCGTCTCTTTAATAGGCAATTTTCATGATAGAAAGTCCCCGACTTTGATTTAATTTTACAATCTGCATACCAATACTAAAAACTAATAATATATCAGTGCTTCACATGGTAGATAAGCCACTATATTTTGAATAATATTTTTTTAAATCTGCTTACTAATTCACCTTCCTAATTATTCTTTTGATATTACAAATCCAAGTAATGTTCATCAAAATCAGGAGAAACACTAGTACATTATGTCAATTCAACTAATAATGTTCCCCGGCGGTTCATCAAAAAGTGCACCCAAAAATCTAGATAAAGAATATGAACAGGTCAATAACCTATGAATGAATATCGAACTTATTTCTTGTGTAAGAAACTGCAAATAACGAAGTTATTGCCAACTCATTTTGTCTAATGAATATATTATTGACCTTCCATTTCCATGGTTAAAGGGGAAACAGAAAGAGCATGGCATCCATAAGAAATAATCACAGTAAACATTCTAAATTTAGACCAGTAATAAATAATGTCAAACCTGAAATGTCTGCTTGAAATTAATGCAATCTAATGATACAGAGGAGTACCTTAAGAAAATTGTTGTTGACTGTCTTGAAGATACTGACACCTCTTGATTGTCATAAAACTGGCAAAGTAGGGTTAAACCTGACTGGTTTTCGACCTGTGAAGCGCAGAACATTCCAATCAACAGGCGTCTCAAGTTCCCAAAAGCATACATACATTACTGTAAAAACAGGCAGCAAAAGAAAGAAACATAATTTTCCATTCTTACATTATTCACCTGAGTAATACTACAATTGATTCCTATAATATTTAAAGATATGAAAGCATATGCACTAGTTGAGGTAATAGTCTAACTTTTTTGATGCACTTCAAAGAAAACCTTAAATTCATGAATTGGAAGGATTCTGCATTAGATTGCACTAGTTCATCTGAAATGAGCCAATATCAGATTTTATCAGTCAATTTAATTAGCATCAATTTCGTCTGGATTGAATGCCAGAACTAAGAAAATTGTAAGGATATATCCAATATGAAAGACGATTTTCATTATCAGCACCAACTTTTATTCTTACTGCTTCCATGCCTCAGTCCTACAAATCCATGTATTATTCTGTAGACTGTGAACCAAAGAACTCATAGCACATCTCTGCCGAGAAACAAAAACACTAACAAGATCTCGTTGTTCCTCCACGGTATTTAGCCAGTCCTTTAGGTGCAACAAACAATTGTATTCAAACAGATACAGACTATTATTCAGTTTCTTTGGAAGTTTGTTCCATAAGTTCAGTTTGACCATTCACCAGCAATCTCAGCTAAAGTTACTCACAAAAAAGCAAGGTCTTGTCAATATTGTTGATGAAAATTTAAGCATTCAGTATCCTTTCTTGAGTATAGAATATTATTAATTGATTGTGGAATTTTGTGAAATTTCACATATTTCATTGATTAATTCTAAAGGTTACAACAACAAATATATAGGAAAGAAAATCAGACAACCTTCTAAATTTCTCCTCTAATTCTGACCTAATTATTCCTTAACATCTCTCCTGTGATTCTTCCTTATAATGCCTCCCTTAACTATGCCATGAGGTCAACTATAGAATAAACAAATACAATAAATTACAGCTATTTTCCACAGACCATTGCACTAAAAACAGATGCAGAAACCGAAACGCTCTTTCTTTTTAGAGATATCCTCTTCATAACTTCAAAATAGACAAGGTACAAATGGGCAACACAAAAGGTATCTAACATTAATCTGTATGTAATAGAACATTTGTTTTGTAATTTTATTTTTGGGTTCAACGGGCTACTCAAATCAAGGGTGATATAGAATACTTTGGGCCCATTTGACATGGCTTTTGAAAAGTCAAAAGGAGCATTTGTGATCCAAAAACTGCTTTTGAACCTGTTTGCCTAATTTTATGAAAGCATTTCTTCTTGTCAGAATATCTCTAAGAAACTCTTTACTCATAAGATGCTCTATTTTAAAGAGAGAACTCTTAAAATTGCGTTTCAAAAGACTCTTTAATTTAACATTTTAATTTAAAGAGTGGGTTCGACTCTCTAAATTTGGAGAGCCATACCCACTCTCTATAATTAAATGCATTCAAAGTATTTCAATTTTCAATGGAAGAAAATAATATAATAATTTGAAAGGGAGCTAGTAAAAATAAAAGATGGGGAAAAATAATAAATATTTTTTTAGAGTAGTAAAATTAAGTGTTAAATATAAAGAGCCTGTTGAAGTACTTAAAAATTCTTACTCTCCAAAATTTATAAATATTATCTAAATTGTAGAATATAATTTTTGAAAATAGAGTCTCTTGAAGATTATCTTGGAAGAGCTTTTGGAGAAAGCTGGTCATATATGACTTCCTCTAAAAGCACTTTCGGAATAAAAAACTCTTATAGAAATTAGTTTTCAAACAAAAATTAAGATAACTTCCTCTAAAAACTCCTATAGGAAGCAAAAACAAAAACCAAAGGAAAAGGAAAAACCACGCCAAACGGGCCCTTTCATCAAATTTATTAATGCGCGTGTTAGTGATTTAGTTTTTTCCTCTATCAGAAAAGTTTACACGCAAAAAATTGTTGGCAAAGGTCTTAAAATGATGCAACAACTACACTTAATTAATATAATATTGCATACAAGGAGATCAAAGGAAACAAGATCCATGCATAAGATTACACATGCTACTCCAGTATTGTACAAATAACATAAGCTAACCATTGTTCTCAATGAAGTTGATATCCTAACAACATATATCCTATTTCTCCATTTCGCTCGATCTAGAGCTACCTCCTCTCAAAGGTTAAAGAATCTTTTGCTACCATTTAAGGTCATATTAACTTTGGTCTAGCCCTTTCAGGTCCATCACAACGAAAATGAAAACCAAGATTTGCAACACATCTATCATGTTCGTATTATGGACATTTTGTTCTTTAACGTCCCATCAGCCCCTAAAAGTTAACTGAAAAAATATAGACATTGCTTATCACTCAATAGTGTCTCATAAATCTTCCCTTTTAACTTGGTATCTATCAAGGGAAAAAGAGCGTACAGCATTAACTAAAAAAATAACAGAACTACAGAACACCAAACAAATAAGATATTCAAAAGTGCAAATTTATTGAAGAAAGATACTTCATATAACCCAGATATATGTATAAATAATTGATTTAAGAACCTTGCAACAGTTGGCCAAAACTACAGAGCTCCTTATGGCATAAGGACCAGCCAAATTCAATTTTCCAATCACAAACAGAATGATGTCCAATGAAAGCTCGTTCATTGATACAATCGCCTGCAATACCGCAGCAAAAAATTAATAGTGAAAACTACACAATAACTGAATCAGAAAACAACTCAACAGCATGATCAAAACCTCTTTAATTCTAGCATAGAAATGACTTTGTACTCTCTGCAAAACATTGTCTGATCCCGGAATAAGAAACTTTGAAGTGTAGAAACTGCAGATTTCAAGTGAATGAAGAAACTCTCTCCTGAAGTCATGAGTGAAATTGAAAAGTAAATAAAAAAATTCATGAAATGAAAACTAAGAAGATACATCATTGTTACTGAAACGAAATCAAGAAAATAAGACGTAAACGGTAAACCCATGCACCATTGAACCGTGAAACACTTACCATGAGCTTCGCTGGGCATCAAAGTAATACAACACTACTCCTATTGTGTTCATGACCCTCACTTTTGTGTTTGAGATCTGCAAAATGATTTCAGAAGAAGTGATTGATCCCTGGAGGAGCGGTAACTTCGCCACTGTATCTGAAAGCTCGTGAAGAATGGTCAGAGTAGCCTTGTCTATTGTAATTGTAATACCAGAAAGGTTCCCATTTTCCCTTAACTCTTTAGTGTTGTTTGCATTTGAATCATATTGTAGATTAGTTCCAGATCCGGTCCCTAAATATCGAATTGGCAACAAACTATTACTCGCTGGAGAAGGGTCACGAAACACTTTCCACTTAAACAAATTTCCTGGCTTGCAGACAAATTCAAGGACACCATCAATAAAAGCCACGGCATAATCATTTTTTTTGTTCACAAGGTGAAATGTACGTCTAACCAGAGGATGAAAAGACTCCAGCTCAACATCATCCCCATAGTGGTCAGGTCTATAAGGAAGTGCTGCCCAAAGTGCATACCCACTATCATTAGAAGAGGAGATGTCAACAAAACCCTGTCTTGGACGGCAATTCAATCGCAATGATTCCCCAGAATTATCTTTAGCATATAATGAAATCAATGAAAAATGCGGAACTTGCGACTTCCATCGCCTTGCATTATAATACTTCACCTGAATGGTATAATTTGATGTGAAATGTTAGGTATGAGCATGAAGGTACCTAGCCAACTGTAGAACTAGGGGATAACCAAAAGATTATTAAAAATAAAAATTATTATTATACTCAACGGTGAGAGGGGATGAATGCAAATGAGAAAAGAGGTGTGGGAAGCGTAAAATCATTCATTCTTGTAACCAGGACTTTTTAAACGAAATATCAGGAGAAGTCAATGAAAATAATCTTCAGTAAGTTGGGGAAGTGCGAAGAAACGCCACGAACTAATAATAATAATATATCTCAAGTAGAGTTCCATATCAAGACAAGATATTAGTAGTAAAGAAAGTATATGCAAACAAACCTAGGAAAGCAAAATAGAAAGAACTTTCCAATGCAGATGCACAAAGATGGTTGCAAAATTTTCAAATAGAGCACATGAACCATGTTTAAATGATCTTCAATAATCTAGTATTTAAATATTCGAGCATTACTATACGTGAGGCTAAAAGATGTAGACATTAATATTGATTTATGGTTATAGATATAGGAGTACAACTCATTACAATTGAACATAATTCAGCATAAGCAATCTATTAAAGCTACTAATAACAAAGCTGATATTAACCGGAAAGAATTAGCATACTACCCTTGCCCACACATTCACTAAGAATGAAGTTAAGGTGAATTACTCTGAAAAGAGATCTCTCTCCCACTAGCGAATAATGAGTCGCACCAATTATACCATATCTACTTTCAACATCTTCAACTGCAATATACATGTGTTGGTCAACATCTTGGATTGCAACAATTGTTCCTATACAAGTTGCGTAAGTTGTCAGCCAACGTTCAGAAAAAAGAGACCTAATTTACCTCAAAATACAGACAAATATAGAAATACCATCAGCAACCATTTCTTCAGCACTTCCTTCAGAATCTTGGTCACTAGACCAGTGCCTCTGTTCCACTTTGGAAGTTTTCTCTCTGATAAAAACCTCAGAAAAACATTCGAAAGCAGAAATTATGATCTGGCACAAAAAAAAAAAAAAAAAAAAAAATTCAAAATTAAAACCTGTCCACTTAAAATTTCCTCAGTCTCATCTGGAGTAAGCATGCATAGGCTCCAAAAACATGACAAAGTCAGTGATTTAAGAGAATCTGTAAGTACTTGAGACAACTTTAGTGCGGACTATATAATAATACATCAAATTATACTTTATCATTTTGCCCATAAACTTATATTAGATTACAGGAGAAATTTCATAAAATCTGTGAATGATGTTATGGAATGTGTCTTTTCTTTTGTTTCATTTGTTAATTTCCTTATCAACAAAACTCTGCGTCCTTATACGTATATTTTAACCAACTCATTAAGCTTTTAGATGAGATACTTAACATGGAATCAGGCCACGAAAAAAACTGGGTTCAAGTCTAATTGCCACTCATTTAATAAAAGTGAATGTGTTCGGTCTTTGACAGAAAAACTTATATCAGTCTACACAAGAGTGGCCATGTTGAAGACAAACGATTATTAGGGGCACATTATGTATTTAAACTAGGTAGTCAACACAACCCCTCACGAGGTAGGATTCATTTTTCCCATCAAAAGCCTAACACATGCACAATGTAATAAATTAATGACAGTGAGACTTGAACCCAAAGACGGTTAGCAGTATCTATACTAATGGAAAACAATTCTCTCTCTAAAAAGGTAATAGATATAAAATGGTCAAAATGAATACTTTCAACAAAAATAGATAGCATCTTTTCCTTTCTCCTCCTTTATTTATGCGAGTTAAAAGAGAAGAATGAATGACAAGCGTGTTACCTTGGATAGCTTTCAGACTTTTTCGATGAATATCAATAAATATAATGAGATTGCTTACCTTTATTTCAGTCAGAGAGATGGTCAAATCAAAACCTGATATAGAACCACTCCCAACCCAAAGTTTATTATGACGGAATTGATCTCCCGATACAGGCCACTCAGCTGCTAGGAAGGACTGAAATTCTTTTAGTATGTAGTTTTGAGAACTCAAGTGCACATTTTTTTGTTCAAAGTCACTAATAAGTGATCCCCCAGAACTACCAATACGAATATCATTCTGAGAGGAAGAAGGGCTCGAGTGACCCGTATCAGCAAGAACAGAGTGAACTGTAACTTTCTGCTCAAGCACTGGTAAACCATCGGATATCAAGTTGGGGGATGGATCATCAAGCATGCCAGAAGAAAAGCCATGAATTTGAATATCCCTGGGTTTCTGTCCCGTCACATGTATGTACTGAGAAAGCATAGAAAATTTGGAAATACCAAGTGATATTTTTTTCACCGTGCTCAATACTTTGTGGTTCAAATGAAAGTCAACCTCAAGCAGAAGTTCCTGAAGTCTGCCTGCATAGGGGTTTGCTTAAATTACATTCGATTACTATTAGAAAATTTATAACATCAGCAGAAGATATTACCAGATTCATCATTGGACACAAATATGAGAAACAAATGTGAAATATTCAAGGAAAATTCTTCCAAATGATCCTGTGTTACATGCTGAAGTTGCCGTGAATTCATACTTGAGCGCACATCTAGAACAGTCTTATCCTCGCTATACTGTGGAACTACCCTTCCTGGAGATGAACCAGAAGGCCAAAGATCTAAAATTCGGTTGTAGTACGATTTACAGCATTCAGCAAACATAGTTGCAGATGTGGCTTCAAGTAACAAAAAACCACCCTGTTGGAGTATAACATACATGAATCCATTAATTAGAAGTTGACAAGTACACAGAAATAACCGAGTTAGTAGCATTTCAAATAAATAAATAACGTGTGGAAAGTTTAATGTATAAGCAGACATTGTACGGGCAAAATTAACAACAAACTATCTTATGTAGGAGATATAGTACCTCGGAATCACAAGAGATTGTCTGGAATTCTTCCCCAACAGAGAAAGATGCGTTCAGTTTATTTGGCTTGTGTTCTCTAGCCAATATATCCTTTACTGGGCAGCTAGACACATAAATTTCAGAAAGAGCAATAGTTGCAAGTACAGGATGATCTCCAAGCTGTTCCGTATTCGTAACCATAGGAGAATGCCCCAACATGCACAAAGCATTACTGTTAGAATTAGGTTCATCTATTACTGTGCTCAAACTCGCACGTGGCAAGTCTTTCTTAAAGGTTCTCAAGAAGAAACACAATTTGATATGAGAAATTGAAGCTTCAATTAAGAAATTTAGAGAGCGCAACAGATTGTTGATTTCAGATTTATGGAGGCTTTCTTCAAACTCAGCAGGATATCTGAAAATGATAGATCGAAATCCAGATAAATCAATTATAATATCCATGTTTCCTCCTCTAAAAGATACATCCATGAATAACTTCGGACCAGATATGAAAATTCCATGACCGGGTATTTCACGCATGGCCAACTTTGTTCCAGTTCCTCTGGAGCTATTCTCCATGCTATAGCATTTTCTGGAGTTATGAATAACTATGTTGAAGGACTTAAGCTCACAGGTGTTATTGACAGACATTTGGACGTGGGTAATAATCAGTGATGTCAGTCCTCTAGCCATGATTGTTTCCTCACTCTCAGAATCAGCATAAAATGTCTCTTGTCTTGATACTTCTTGATAGCTTAGGTTATCACTGGATGCAAGCATGGCAAAGGCACGTGACAGATCATAATATAATCCAGAAATCACCTAGTACAAAGAAAATTAGTTGGTAATTATAGAAATTACTTCATAGAAATTTTTTTGGTTAGGTTCATGAGTGTTAATACTTCATTACTAACATGTAGCATGCTAGAGATACATCAAATAGATTAATCCTGTCCGCAGAAGATAACATTTATCTAGAAATTCAAGAAAGCTATTGGTTTGATAATCATCATAGAGATGGCAGTTGACAGAATTTTACATATTAAAATGCTGTAAGAACTACTTAAGGGAGAGTGAGTCCCTGGGCATCAGTTAGAGTACTTTGGTTGATGTCAGTCATATTAATCCCCCCCCTCTTTTGGTAAAGTACAACCAACCTAAGCGTGTGTTTTAGCGCCACACGTTTAAAATTAGCTGTGGGGTTTGGCATTGCCCTCAACGCAAGTCATATTAATTAGGAAAATTGATACTGCGAGTGGGTCGAGTGGCATTACCTCAAAAAGGAATTACAATGACTTTTTATACCAGGGAACTATTAATTAAACAGACAAATAATCTATTTACTAATACATCTCATATTATCCCCTGAACAAAAAAGAGAATAAAATAAGGTTGTTTAACTGTCAATATATGACATGTCAAAAGGATATCAGAAATTTCAGCTAGCAATATACCTCTTCGGAAGGTAGAACCTTGGAATTAAAACCAGCGATATATTCAATCTCAAGTTATCATAGGTTTTCTAACCACTACAATCATAGTCGCAGATGGGTTGACTTCAATTTCTAGGGATGGTAAACATATATTTAAAAATAAAAAAATAAACAACTCCAAGAAGCATGAACAAATTTAATGAGAAAAAGAGCAAAAATTATGCATCAGCGGGATCATGGAAAGAACAGAGAACCTTTGTCAAAATATACAACTCATCCATAAATATCAAAGTAGTGAATCCAGTAGCCATCCAATGTGAGGCCGCAGAGAGAGAAATCATTGTTGAACCAAATGAATGATGCTCCTTCCTGCATGGATAAGAGTCATAACACATACTTGGCACAAGAGATGGGAAAATAATTATTGCTGGATATGCTTTTATTTAACCTTAGAGCTTGCCAATGTTCATGCACTATACATACACTTAATTATCATATTATATAACTGTATCTCGTGATAAATATCTGATTATTCATGCCAAGGGATCAAAATGAACTGTAAATTTATATTAAATATGTCTTGTCGTGTTTATATTATCTGAAATGACTTCACTTTGACTGGACTCAGATCATAAAGTGACTAATGGATCCCTAGCTAGAAAATGTCTAAGCCTAACATCACATAAAAAAACAAGAGAGATTTATATGAAGGGCATGACTAAAAATACAAAGTCATCTGCTAGGATATGTTACCTACTGTTTTAAAACAAAGTATGGTATTGAACACTATCTGATTTAGTTCTAAACCACAGAATCTAAAACTTCTTAAGAAAATAGAGTCTATGATGCATGAAAAATCAAAATGTTGGAAAGTGAAGCCAGAGTACTCAAACACAGCATCTTTCTACGATGACTTGAAAATGAGAATGATAAAAGTAACTGCTGGGATGCAACTTTCTTTCATCTTCAGGTATATGTGATTGAAATGGAAAGCAATGTGAAAACATGAGGAAAAGGATGATCTAATACCTTAAACCTTGAAGTCGAATAGTTGTTGGGCTTAATTCAAATATGTGGTACTTCTTACTTTCAGATGATTCCTCAAAGTAAGCCTTCAAACCATTAACTTTTAGGTGAGCGTTGTATAAAATACGTCCTTGACAGCTGTAAATTTCATTAACTGATCCAATGATGTCAATATCGTCAGGTACCTTCAGTATAGTGTACTCCGGTTCCCTATCATTACCTGCTGAGCATGCACCAGATGATGCAAGATTGGAATCCAAATTTGGTGAAAACACAAGTTCAATATCGTGGAGATTCAAAGTGGCCTGTTTAATTTGATGACCTGGCTCTTCATTTTCTACATAAAACTGATCCTGTGTCAGAGATAGTTGCACATGAGGACCAGCAATTAGTGCTCCGATTTGAATATGCTTTTGTGGTAGCATTCTCATAATGGTCGTCTCAATGTTGCCATAGTATGAACTGTATTTACTCCTGAGATCCCTTGGTGGATCCTCGGTGATAGCTGTTGGTGTATGAGAAACAAAATTCCTCCTGCTTCTATCATCCCAGCAAAGAGAATGTTGTATTTGACTGAGAAGCACAGCAATTGAAGCTACCGACGAGTATTCCAGGTTGAAGTTTAATCTTCCTACCACAATAACACAGTTCCAAAACCCATAATTAAGATCACTGATGCTGTCATCTGTCAAAGAGCTCCTTACCTCACAAAGAATCCACGGAGTTTGCAGCTTTGGGATGATATATCCTTCAGAGTTTGAACAAGAGTCTTTCCAATTCAACCATAATTTTCCTAGAAGAAGGTCTAGATAGGGGATTGAAGTTCCTCCAATATCATTGGCGATGTTATCTCCAGGGCATATCATTTTGGCAGGCTCACCCCATATGACAGTCTGCTGATCATTAACTTTCTTCTTGCCGCGTCCTTTTAAGTATTTTGAATATCTCTTTGGACTTCCTTTCAGAATAGAGAAAGATAGAACCTTCCAGCAACCACATGCGAAAACAAAACACTTCTCTGAGACATTTTCTACGTAGCTTAAGAAGCACGCATCAATAGAAAGATGAAATGATAGTAAATCTTGGTACAAAAACCCAATATCTGAGAATGCCTTCCAGCTGATAGTATGCTGATCATCATTTTCTGGAGTAACTGATATTGAAATTTCTCCAATGTTAAGATCCATATAACATTGTGTGAGTGAATCTTTGCAAGCAGGGCCAAAATGCTGACTACTCTTCGAATGATTAGGCCAACCATTGAGCAAAGAAAGATTCCTAGTCACAATACTCAACAAAGTGCATATAGTGGCCCAGATAAGGACAAGTACTTGATGCAACTTCAAGAAAATTCTATTGATTAAGGACTCTTCAGAACTGCAGTTTGCCCAAGAATGGTGAGAAGCCACTGTAGAACGAACCATTCGCCGTGCCAATGCAATTACCTCAGTGGGCAGCTCTTTCTCAATTTCAGAAATCAGTTTCCACTGGAACTTAACGGATCTTGTATATTTTTTGTCCCGGGACATTGAGATGGTTGATTTTTTCATGACATCCTCCACGGGATATCCAACTAGTTGAAGCATACCCTGATAGGTATGTACATAACGCAACCATAAACAAGCAACTTTAGTTGCTTTAAGCAATGACGAGGTAGAAGTTGGAAGCAAAGATCTAATTTTGCTTGATGCTATATTCCATAGTTGCAAACCAGTTCTTGCACGTTTTGACTCTTTGGACAAGAATGAATAAAAAACTAGCATGACAGAAATATCAGCTGGAGAAAAAAAAAGTTCTAAAGATGGAACACAAAATTTAAAGCTTACAAACTGGAGATACTTCAAATAAATTAAAGCATTCATATTGGTTGAAGGCAAAACGCAGCTTGTGCGGTTTCCATTGTTCACTCTAATCTCAAAACCATCAATACACACATTGAATGAGCTCTCTTCAGAAGGCACAAAAAGTGAACTCATGAACCCTCTGAGAAAACTTCTGTTCACTACAAAACCTGATCCTGCTCCAAGTTCTTTTGCATACAATGAGCATGAGATCAAACCATTTGAACCAGGACATTGCAAGAGCACGTGAACATCATGCAACTGCAAATGACAGTTACTTAGTAGTGTATTCAATAAAGAAATTGTCCGAGTATTGGGGGCGATGTCCGAAATCCTTTTTATGGCATCATGCAAAGCACAACCCTGAGAACACCAAAGACAAAAATCGCTCTTAAGCTTTGGTAATGAAGCAAAAAATGAAGTATAACATCACACGCTGGGCAAGGTCATGAAGAAGGGTAGAATAGGATTTGCTACTTCTAAGGTTCACCAACATTGGTACAAACTTCCAAATTCTTTTAATCACCCTGAAGATCATGACTTTAGTTTTACTGGGTATCTTACTCACCAACTGCTGGATTCATTTTCATGATAAATGCAAAGCTATAACTAGAGAAAGAGAATATTCAGGTAATATATAATCAAGTCCCATATCTAACTGAGGCACCAGCTTACAAAGTAAGAGGTTGAGTCATGAAGGAAGAATCACTCTTCATGACTGATCGTCATGTTTAGACCACAATAATCATATTTTTCTCTTGTTTCCTGAAAGGTACGCAGTAATCATGTGCAAAGGCTGCTTTGAAGGATGTTACCTTTACAGAAGCTAGAATTTTTAGGATCATTACCTAAACATCTATTGTGATTGGATAGAGTGATTTTCTCGTCTACACTGTGGGCAATGGCTGCTGGTGTTTCAAAAATTATACAATGGTAGATGTTTAGTGAAGATGGCAGCAACTCGGGCTAATTCTGCTTTACCTATTTATTTCTTTGTCATTATAATTTACAAACACCGTCTATGTTCAAGAAAAATCCCAGGTAGCGTTACTAATAAAAGTACCTCGGGATCAATATCCGCAAGAACCTTGTTCTTTTCCTCCATCGTGGTGTCCCTGGGCTTCCGCCTCCACGGCACCCCCTCCTCGTCGTTCTCTCCCCTTTACAGGAAAAAATAAAAATTAAATAAATACCCATTAATTCAAAGAAACAATATATAACCACATTACAAGTAAAACAGCACGTACCCGAGTGATAGAGTTATATAGAGGCCGTGAATACGGAGACTAAAAGCAGCCGAAGAACATGGGGCAATCTGCAGACTCAGATGCTCGACGGTGACTTCTTTAAAGCAAATTCGAGAGGGGTCATCTACTAATTCATTCAATGCAGACGTTTTGAAACTAATATTATTTAGGGTGGCGTTGGAACGGAAGAACCCGAGTTTGAATTCCAGTTCCGGGCTGTCTCTCAGCCATGGCTGTAGAAGAGTTGAAAGTCTCCGTTTAATCAAGTCGTTGAAAAACATCTTTTTTTTTTTTCCTTTTCGAGATTCCTTTCTCAAGAAATTGACGGAAGTTTCGCCATTAAAAAGGTGGAATTGGGTTTTGACGTGATTGATTTTCGCGGGACGGATGATCGAGAATAGGATTTAGCGGGTTTGGCACTGGAGAGATTGCTGAAAGCAGCAGCGATCTTTCTTGAACTAATTGTGAGTAAATTCACCCCACTTTAATTTGCATTAATGCTTGCTCACGTAACTATAAAATATAACTTATTGCTCGTTTGTTTATCCAATTTCTTATCCATCTATCACCCATTTAATTTCGGTCAATTTCAAGTAAGGGATTGTGCTATGTGACGAATGAAAATTCGAGATGACACTAACAAAATTTAAATTAGGCCAACTGCGCCAAAATCGTTAAAATCCCAAAATATAATAACTCACTTTTATGTAGAACTGGATAAAACATCTTAATTGAATCGGACCCGAACTGAATTGAACTGAATCGAACGGTTCTTCTTAAATTAAATACCCAAACGCGTATCTGAATCGAGAACCGATGAGTTGGTTCGGTTCTCGACCAAGAACCGAATAAGAATCGAATCTCCCTAATTTTTTAAATTTTTTATCTTAAATAAGTCAAATTATTATTATTTTTTAAATAAATTGCTAACTAATTAATTTATCTCAAATTCAAAATATGATTTTACTGTTTCTAATTTTCAGCCAAACTCAATTTAATCAAATTGACCTAAATTTTACTCAGATATCTTATTCTACCGTAGTGTCATTTCTATCATTCTATTATTGTAAACTAACCACATTTCTCTTCCTGTGATTTTAACGATCAAATCTATGAAGAACTCAACAAAGAAAAGTGCAAAAGACATCACGAGATTGGACTACATTATTTTGTAAGAATTAAGATTGAATATGTCGTAATCGAATTAATGTAGTATTATTGTAATATAAAAATTAATTAATTATTGTACGAAATCCCAAAACTCTATAGAACCGAATCGAATGGAACTGAACCCGAACGAAAACAAAATCCCTTCTGAAATCTTGAATTTCATAAGTTGTCCCTGCCCTCTCAATCACACATGCATTGCTCTGGTATTTTTTATTTGAACCATGCTAGACTTACAAAGAAGGATTACAAAAATTGTTGACAAAATGGGAGGTGGCGCCCCCCTATTGGTGGAGCGCTTGCATCGGGTTTTGTCAACAATTTTTGTCATCTTCGTTTGTACAAATTGGTTTTCCCTATTTATTAAAGCGCTCACATATCAGAGAAAAAGGAATATTATATAACGTCATTTCTCAACCCACTGACATTGGAATTTGTATATGGGATAAATTCGTAAACAATGTGATATTGGAGCCCATTTTAGCTGCTTCAAATCTTCAATAGTGTGGAAGGTAAAGTTAAATATTCTAGTGAAACACAATCACTCGTTAAAAGTGAATTATGATATCATTTGATCTGTGCATAAAGAAATATTGTGAGTGGTCTTTGAAAATTGTAATGGAAACCTGTCTTTGGATATATGTTCGGCTAGAGGGTATGAAAGGAATGGATACCCCNTGTGGAAGGTAAAGTTAAATATTCTAGTGAAACACAATCACTCGTTAAAAGTGAATTATGATATCATTTGATCTGTGCATAAAGAAATATTGTGAGTGGTCTTTGAAAATTGTAATGGAAACCTGTCTTTGGATATATGTTCGGCTAGAGGGTATGAAAGGAATGGATACCCCCTTCTCTTCTGCACAAGAGGCATTTTGAAGGTTGCTTTTGAAGGCTAAATGTATAAGAAAGGATATCTACCTCCTCTTTTGCACAACAATCAGTATAAGAAGCATTATAAACAAGTCGAGGATCTGCTGCTTTTGAAGGTTGAATGTGGCCTGCACCGAATCGAAATGGATTTGTTTTATTCCCATCCAAGTCTATTGTTGGTGTATCCAAGACGTGGATATTCCATATTCAATGGTGTATGACACGGCAATGATCGTGAGGCACTTTTAAGAGAGAAGATGCTTCACTTAATACCCCAAGGCTTGTTCCAAAGATTTTGGTTTTGCTCAGGATTAGGTAGACTATGATTAATCAACTTGGAATTTCAATCATTGAATTCATGTTTGGGAGAACATTGATGTAGATGAAGAGGGAATGAGGGTTCTAGTTGGAATACAGAGAAATCAATGTTTTTAGAGAAAAAGTGTTTTAGATTGTCGCGAGATTTTAGCAATTTTGCCTGAATTGGCCCGATTTAAAATATGTTATGTGCCACGTCGGATTTTCGTCCTCCACGTGGCACATTTCATTAGTTAAAGTTGACGAAACTAAATAAATGATGAATGGATAAGTAATTGAATAGTTGGATGAGCAATGGGTTATATTTTATAATTCAGTGAGTAAATAGTAATATAAGCGAAAGTTTGGTGAACAGTGATTAAATTTACTCACTACTCGTCGGTTTGAAAAATATATTTCACTAGTCACTAAACTTTTGCCTATATTACTAGAATACTAATGAACTTTAATTTGTTTCTCTATGGTAACTGAACTATTAAATGTGATATTTGGGATGGGCATTTTTCGATATCGTACCTCATGAATTGGAATCGGTGTTCTGGTTTGGTTCAAAAGGTCCATGGAGTCGAATGGTTTTATTTATAAAATATTTGAAATTTAATGAATAGTTTCGATTCTAAAAATACTCAAATTGAAATCTAAGAAAGAATTGATTTTTTTTTTTTTTTAAAAATTATTCTTTTCAAACCCACGCACTCTCAACAACTCTACTCTTAAACTGGGGAGCCGTTTGATGAGAGATTATCTTGAAGACAATTCACAATTCCAACATAAAGTCAAAGCTTCCAAACGCCAATTTGATCACCACCACCTCACAAAAGGCCAATTTGTACGAGGCCACATATACCTGCCAGAGGAACTTCTTGTTAGATTTAATTCAATAATAGAGATTATAGATTCATTA
>CAIGRN010095457.1:0-23077 GCA_903798345.1 Fraxinus anomala | reverse complement strand
ATCAATTTATGGATGATTGTATTGGATCTCGAATCCGCCTATTGCTATTTATTTCAATTCGTGATTTGTAATCTATTTTTGTTCATGAGTTCTTAACAATTGATAAAATTATGATATATAATTTTCTTTTCCAAGACAAATTAAATATATCCTAAGCACGACCCGAATCTATTTCTAGTCTGAATTTGAATGATTACAATGCATTAAATTTTAGATTATCTATATGATTACACACGTGATAAATGTTATTCCTAATATCTATTACATATATGTTAATTTTACCGCGTTCTAAACTTATTGTGAGTCCCTCAACACTACAGCAAACAACTAATTATCTTATTTGTGGCCAATCAATCAAATAATGCAGTGGGTATGCAAAATTAATCTAGAAACGCAAGAAATAAACTAAACTTATAGTCTTGAATTAAAACAAATAAATAATATGGTTCATCTTCACCTAATAAAAAAAGGGATCTAGCCTAACATGTTAATATATAAATTATAAAAATAATAATAGAAAATATCACCCGGATCATGATAGACTGCAAAAGATGTTGATCTTCAATTTCAAAGTTAAATTCTTCAAAATTTTGATGTAATTGACATTCAATTTCTTGCTAGGGCTGATCTCCTCTCAAAATATAGTAATTGGTCTCTTGTTCTTGATGAATTTGATGATAATATTTTGTATGAAGAGGCAAGAGATGTTTTTTTAAAGGTGTAGCTTTTGTTCTCTATTTATAAGAGTTAAGAAAATAAGTCAAATTTGCGTTCAATTTGGGTTTCAAAAGAGTTTGAATCATGAAATGAAACTACCGATTCATCTATGAAAATGGCCCGTGCAAGCACCATAGAGCCAAATGGCTCTTGGGTTAGGAAAATAGGATATCGCGGGCGCCATGAATTGCCCGCGTGCGCAGGTTCGTTTCAGTTCGTCCCTGAGCATTTTTTAGTATATTGGTTACAACGTTCTCTACAGATATCAGATTGGTGTGATTCAAAATGCATTTGAAAGGTAATTCAAAGGGCTACAATTATTATAAATACAATTTTTTCAATTCGAACATTTACTATTCGAAAAATGGATTTTAAATTGTGGCTAAAAATTCGGAGCATAACTTTTTCGATTTGTGAAAATACTTCCACTACATTTCACTCCTTTGACCTCCAATTGATCATATATGACCTTCAATCATCGTTTTGTGATTCGAATCAACTATTGGATGTTTACACGTTCTTCCCCAAACTTTGAATTTCCTTCGTTTCCTCACATTTTTCGTTCATTTCCACCCATTTGCATTGAGTCCGACATAACAAACATAATTAACATAAAATTAAGTTATAACTCATCCAAATTACTAACAAATACTCTAATTTAATGGCCTAGATAAGTGCATAAATTGAGCAATAATTTTTTTTATTTAATTACACATCTAATCTCATTATATTCGATTCATCTATGAAAATGGCCCGTGCAAGCACCATAGAGCCAAATGGCTCTTGGGTTAGGAAAATAGGATATCGCGGGCGCCATGAATTGCCCGCGTGCGCAGGTTCGTTTCAGTTCGTCCCTGAGCATTTTTTAGTATTTTGGTTACAACGTTCTCTACAGATATCAGATTGGTGTGATTCAAAATGCATTTGAAAGATAATTCAAAGGGCTACAATTATTATAAATACAATTTTTTCAATTCGAACATTTACTATTCGAAAAATGGATTTTAAATTGTGGCTAAAAATTTGGAGCATAACTTTTTCGATTTGTGAAAATACTTCCACTACATTTCACTCCTTTGACCTCCAATTGATCATATATGACCTTCAATCATCGTTTTGTGATTCGAATCAACTATTGGATGTTTACACGTTGGTCCCCAAACTTTGAATTTCCTTCGTTTCCTCACATTTTTCGTTCATTTCCACCCATTTGCATTGAGTCCGACATAACAAACATAATTAACATAAAATTAAGTTATAAATCATCCAAATTACTAACAAATACTCTAATTTAATGGCCTAGATAAGTGCATAAATTGAGCAATAATTTTTTTTATTAAATTACACATCTAATCTCATTATATAGATTATAGTATAACTCATTTTCTTGCCATTAACATTTTTGGGCAACCTCTCGTGTATAAATCGCAGGTGGGGAACGAATTACAAGCCTTCTTAAATAATGAAAATGCTCAAAATTGTATTGAATGCGACAATAATGAAATAACAAGTTAGGATACAAAATATGATTATTTATATCAACAAATCTGATAGCTGTTATATTTTATTTGATCTAATCAGTTAGAAGTTTGGAAATTATGAATAAAATGATTTACAACAGCTACAAATGCAATCTTTGTGGCTATTTTTAGAGTTCTATAACAACTAGATAAATAAGCGTCGACTATTAAATAATAAAATCGATTTTTTAAAAGTATTCTTGAGCAACTATAACAATAAGTTGAAAATCAAACCGTTATACTACATTTTAAATTGTCATCCTCAGCCACATTTGTGATTATTGAATGGCTTGCAATCTTTTATTGAAACAATTGTTTCGTTACATGATGTAAAAATGTTTTGTTTCTCAATTTGTGCAGATCTTTCCTCTCAATGAGAAGATTGAGAATATAAATGACCAATACTGAACATTGTGGGCTGAAAAAGTGAGCTCTTCTTCTTTCAAAATCTCCTTCTTGCTCTCTTTGCATAGTGTATTTTTCACGCGCATATATACAATTTTATTTTTTTGATTTAAAACCTTGATATTTCCTATCTTCTAAAGTTAGAGAGAAGAGTGTCCAATAGAATTGATGGAGAGTCGAACACCTTGAGTTAACAATTGATATTTGTATATTATTTTTAGCTTCATGTTGATATTGGTATTATTTTGGAAATTGTTTCAGTTTGTCCTTTATTGTATGTTTGTCCTTTTTTTATATGAATTTGTTTACACTTCTATAGGAGTTTTGACATTGTTACTTGGATGGTCATGCTCATCAATTCCAGTGTCTTTTTACTTAAATGTGGAATGTTCTTTAGCTCAGTTTCCAGAAGAAGAGAAGAACTTTGGTCCTGGTCCAAACGACCGTTTGATTCATGTTTACCATTTCACAAAAGAGAATGCTCATAATCAAGTGGTTCTTAAGAATTTTCATCTGATTTATATGAAGTATATTTGAATTTGAAGTTTGTTTCCACCATTTTATTATATCTATATAGGTTTCGAGGTTTCTTCCAGTAAGAATGTTTATTTCCTAGACCATGTTTTCTGATCCTTTACTTTTGTTTTGCTGATAATTGCATGAAATAGTTATGAAATAAGCCTCCGCGTCCTTAAGGTGCAAGGTGTTTCAGCTGCTTTGATGAACAAACATTACCTGCAAAATGAGGTTGGGGCTTCCTCTCCCGTTGTACCTCTGACATGAGAATTAGTAGGTGGTTTAGGAAGGTAGGAAAAAAAATAGAATGGATGTTCAAATAGCTAGAGTTTCAAGATCCATACTTGTCTTGCCTTAGGAGTATTTATAGGTATCTAAAGCCATCTAACTGCTGGGTGGTTATCACGACAAGTGTTCCACGTAGTGCCTCCCACTACTCTCACGTCCTGAGTGGAGGATCTCTACCTATCTAGCGGTTGGTTGTGTCCATGATAATCGCTGACCGGTTCCCATTCAACTCGATGACATTTTATAGTTTAGCGTTGCATAGATCCCATAGTGGTAGATGGTCCAACATGAATGTAAAAGGTTTCATAGCGGTAGGCGACCCAGCATGAACGCAGAGGGCCTCATAGCTGTAGACGGCCCGCATGAATGTAGAGAGCCTCATAGCAGTAGGCGACCTAACACGGGGTGCTCTATGTAGAGCGTAGATTGAATAGCCTTCTTCTTATTGGCCATAGTAGATAATTGTTTTTGCCTTTAATATCACTAGCCCATCTACCTCTTGTCGATGCTATCAAAAAGGGGTAGCATCTTCATTCCTCTATGTTAATGAATGGATTGATTTTTTTAACGACATTTGCTACATTGTAATCGGGTCGAGCAATCCAAATGGCGTAGGGTAGTGACATACAGTCCAAATGGTACCCCATGTGTGGGCTTGGTTTTCGAGAGAAATTTCCTTTTTATAACGACATTTGCTACATTGTAAGCGGGTCTAGCAGTCCAAATGGCGTAGGGTAGTGAAATACAGTCCAAATGGTACCCCATGTGTGGGCTTGGTTTTCGGGGGAAATTTCCTCCTAAAAAATTCAAAATTTTCCTCTATATAAGGAGGTGAAAACCTCACTTTTACCTCCATTCATCCATTTGCAAAAACTCTTATCTCCCTCAAACTCTCAAGGTAACTTGTTTCTCTTCTCTTCCTTCATCTTAGTTTTTTTTGTTGGTTGTCTTTCCTCCTATCATGTATAAAACCGTCTTAACTTCTTTATCCCGTGAGAGTGATAGTGAGGGGTGAGAAAATCGACCGGCCCATTGTCGGATGGGTCAGTTGACGTCGACATCGGACTGTCAACCTACATGGCTAGTTGACGAATGCTGGCCGACAATCGACCAACTTGGCTGGTCGACTGGTTAGCGGGTTGGTCACTCATCGACCAACCCCACCAACGGTCTCCCCGAGATGTCGATTAATTCTCCCATGACTCCGATAGTCCATCCCATTCTGCTGAACATCATGTTTTCTAACCAAGTTCTCCCAAGGAACATATTGGTTTGACTAAATCTTTGAACCAAAACTTAGAATTTGGATGAGATCCGATGGGCGAGGTGGTGGTTCTTGAGATTCCAAAATACTGTAGCCTTTATAATTCCTCACTTCAATTGGAAAAATCACTTAACAAATTCGCTCGATTTGACAACTATATCTATAGAGCCCCTAGGCCCAAAGAAAGGCTTCGAGGGTTCGACTCCCGTAAGATTGTGATATTGGTGTATACAAAAACATTATGGACAGTGACTTTCAATTCCCCATCCATCCCTTTTTCGTCTAAATTTTTAATGAATTCCACCTCACCCTTAGTCAAATAAACCCTAACATGTGGAGGAAGGCATTGTATTTCTAGTACATTTGCCTCAACAAGAAGATCCTACTCTCAGTAGACCTCTTTAGGTGTGTCTTTCAGATGCATGAGCTAGCTCAGTATAATGCCTTTGTTTTCTTCATCTGTAGAGTCCCCTTGCGCTTTCCTGAATTTAGGAATTCCAACAGCGGGTGGAATTCTCGGTTCTTCTTTGTTCGACCTTCCATAAGTCAATTCCCTTTCAACACCAGTTGGATACATCCTCAAATTTGCCTATTCAATAGTCAGTTTTGACTATGAAGAATATGTTGATAGTGGGGATCGGTCGACCTATCAGTAAGTCTTCTTTTCTTGCTTGTATCTACACTTGTATATATTCTTACTTGTTATTCTCTCTCTCTCTATTTTTTTTGCCTTATAAACTCAATTGTGTCATGCAAATATGGACTTTGATTTGGATGAGGTATTGAAGTCTCTGCCCGTGCTGGGAAGCGATGAGGGATTTATCCTTGCTGACGGTTGGTTCTCACATATTTTGCTTTCAATTTCATATTTGTACGCACTTCCATATGTTGTTCTCTGAGATTGATGGGCTTTACATTGTGTATGCAAGTATGGAATTTGACCTAGAGGAGACCATGGCTCCATGCCTGAGTGCGGGCATAAGAATGATGTCGACCTAACTCCGGTTTCATTGAAAATGAAGAAAATCGATGACAGAAGAGCAATGTGTCATGGCATAGAGGAGACATCATATCCTTTGAATGAGCCCATCAAAGCTATCCCACCGCCCAAGACTAGAGGGGGTAGCTCGAGTCGCGTCAGGTCCGAGCTCGAGGGCTCTTCTCTCTCGGAATTTGGATTCCCTCTCACTCGGGACTATCCCGAAATGAGAATACTCAGGTCTTTAGTTAAGACTACTCATGACAGAGTGATTGCCGAGCAAAGTACCGATGACATAGAAAGGGTTTTAGCGGTCTACATTGAGAGGGTACGCTTCATGATGTTCTTAATCGCTTTGTTGGTTTATTCTATTGAACATGCTTAATGGTTGTTTATCATTTTGCCTCTTTGTCTGTTAGGTTATGGCCTTATAAATTGGACTTGTTGAATCATGTCGTCATCAGTCATTGGAGTTAAAAGCTCTAGCAGAGAAAAATAAGAAGGAAGCTCACCACTACAAAAAGAAAGTTTCTTCTTTGAAGAAGTCTCTTGAAACTTTAGAGGCTCGAGCTCGGGAGTAAGAGATGAAAATTGATAACCTGCGATCTGTTTTAACTCGAGCTACCTAAGAAGTGGTGGAGTGATATAAAGCTTCAGTATGGTATGCTAAGGACATGGAGACATCTATAGAGAAGTATAAATTTTCATCTGATTATGCTATGACCTTGCATTCATACGGGGGAAAGGCGATGGCGACATCCATCAAATTGAAGAAGGAGTGGATATCTGATGAGCACCCTTCTATCGATCCTTCGATTTTTGACATATTTTTGGCATAACACAAAGGAAAATAGAGCGAAACCTATCATTCCAGGATATTCAGGTGCACATCGCGAGGTAGGAGCGAATGGACTTCACATTCGGGTTGACAGAGTCTTTTGTTGTAGATCTTTTAGCACTTTCTACAGTTATTCTTTTTGTATTTCAATTGTCTTGTGATTTCTCCTAGTCCAGGATGTGGACAAATAATCACATTTCATTTTGAGTATGGACACATCTTTTTTTGGAACATTATTGTTGCTTAGTTTCTTAGTTTTTTTTCTGTAGGCGTCGTTTGCCAGTGTGTGAGAGTTAATTTTCCTATCCCTGTACAACTCTTCTAGTTCATTTGAATAGTGGTTAGTAGATGCGACATCCAGCGGGGGTGCACGGGCTATGTAATGACCAATCGTTAGCCGTTGATCATTCTATGACCAACAGGCGTAGGTCGATTGCTATGCGGTCGACCCACACACGTCAACCACAAGCCCGGGTAACGATTTTAATTCTCATATTTCCATTGTTGATCCTTAACCAATTTTTCGATTTTGTTGCTCGTCGCCTACTCTTCAGACTATATCGAATTGCGGAGCCCCATGGGGCTACGTTGAATTGTAGAGTCCCTTGAGCTATATTGAATTGTATAACGCGAAGTATAGCAAACTAGGGTCTTAACCAAATTTTGGTTCTGAAGGCTCTTCACCTAACTATAGAGTGATTTTGAGGTAGCCAATTTTTTGGCTTCATTGCTTACTGCTATGTGTCGAACGATTTAAGATTGTAAAATAAGAGGTCTAGTGATTTTGAGCTTTAACAATTTCTTGGTTTTGAAAACTCACCAGCAGAACGTAGAAAGATTTTGAGCTAACCAATTTTTTGGTTTCGCTGTTCACCGCTATGTGTCGAACAATTTAAGATTGTAGAGTATGAGATCTAGTGATTTTGAGATTTAACCATTTTTTGGTTTTGAAAACTCACCACCAGACCATAGAGCGATTTTGAGCTAACCAATGTTTTAGCTTGGTTGCTCACCGCTATCCCCCGTTCTACCTCGAGGCATTAAAGGAAGTTTGTGGCCCTCATTTCAACCAATAACAAACCCAATTTTTGTATTGAGATTTGGAGACTTAGTAGACGCTTCAAGATGTCCCAACTAGGCTAGCCTTTCCTTAGCATCCTCATCATCCACCGCCACTTAGGCCTCTCATTAAACGATTACAATAGAGTGTGCCCATAGTAGACATTATATTAAGGAAACCAATAAAATATCCTAGCGACTCTGATTACACAAAAAAATAAAAATAAATAAAATTAAACACTACATTATGAAAACTCATAAAACACCATAACGACTATATTTACAATAGACATCATTTGATTTGAAATCCCTGCCTGTCGATCTATTAATAATACTTCTTGAGATGCTCGGTGTTCCATGACCGGCCTAGTGGTTTTCTTTTCAAGTTCTTTAGACTATAAGCCCCTTTTCCAAGGCTACGAATCACCTCATATGGTCCTTCCCAATTTGGCCCGAGCATGGACGGAAGACGCTCCGTTGTTGCTGCCTCTCTTAATACGAGATCTCTCGGCTGAAAAACTCTTGGTCTCACCTTTCGATTAAAGTATTCGGTGGCCCATCGCTTGTAAACTGCCATCCTGATAGCTTTTTCTCTTTCACCCCCTCAAGTAGGTAGACTCCGCGCTGGTAGTCGCGACGTCGAGCTACTTAAATTTCGTCCTGCCGATTTCGCTTAGGATTTTCATGGGGACAACAACTTCCATTCCAAAAGATAACTTCAAAGGTGTTTCTCTTGTTGGTTCTCGCAGGGTCGTGTGATACGCCCACAACATGTTAGGCAATTCATCTGCCCAAAGCCCTTTTTTCCTTTTCCAACCTCGTCTTTAAATCTAGTAATATCGCTTGGTTTATTACTTTCACCTGCCCATTACACTGGAGGTGAGCAACAGAAGTGAGTCTGTGATCTATGTGATAACTTGTACAGATGGCCTTGAAGCTGTGATTTTCTAACTATCTGTCATTGTCCGTAGTGAGGACTCTCGGTATACCAAACCTACATATAATATTTTTCCAAATGAAACTCTATACTTTAGCCGTCATGATTGTGGCCAATGATTCTGCCTCGACCCATTTGGTGAAATAATCAATGGCTACTAGCAAGAACTTTCTTTGTCATTTGACCGTAAGCAAAGGCACCAGAATATCCATCCTCCATTGAAAGAAAGGGTATACCCTGAAAATAGCTAACTATAGCTCAGTTGAAATATGAATCAAATTCCCATGACGGTGACATGCGTCAACTTTCTTACCAACTCTTTGACATCCTTCTTTATCATGGGCCAATAGTACCAATGTCGCAGAGCTTTGAGTAAGAGGGTAGTTGCCCTTTGATAATTGCCACAAATCCCTTCATGTATCCCGAGTAGCACCGCATGCGCCTCAGTTGGGCACAAGCACCTTAAATACAACATGTTGAATCCACATTTGTGGAGTTGTTCATCGATAATTGCGAACAAAGCTACTCAAATTTTGATTCTCCTCACCTTAGGTACATCTTCTAACAATTTATCTTCCACAAGGTAATCGATCAAAGGGTCTATTTCACTTTTCTCATGTTCCACGTTCGCTATGTAAACTACATGCATAATGTTCGGCTACCGTAGGATTTGTACATTTGCTGTGCTAGGCAAATTTTTTGCGTTTGCAGATGCAAGCTTAGATAAAGCATCAACTCGTTCATTGTCTCTACGGAGGACTTTGGTTATCTTGAAACTCTTTGTAAGTTCCTAACTTTCATCAAATCAGCTGCCATTTTCCCATCCTTTGCTCAAATTCTCTCGTCATTTGTCCAACTTTCAATTGAGAATCGTTGTAAATTTCTAGTGATGATACCCTAAGTCTGGCTACCAAGTCCATACACGTAATTACTGCCTCATACTTAGCATCATTATTAGTTGTCAGGAACTCGAGGCACAAAGAATACTTCAACTCTTCAAATTACAGCCCTATCATAATGATGACTACTCCAAATCCTTTACAGTGTGAGGACCCATCTACAAGATTTTCCAAATAGCTTCATGTTGCAAGAGGTAGTCAGGCGGGGTCGCAAGCTCCATGATAAAATTCACTAACAATTGCTCTTTGATTTTTGTTCTTAGCTTAAACTCGATGTCAAATTTACTTAACTCGACTGCCCACTTTAACATCCTCCCAGAAGTTTCAGGTTGATGCAAAATCTACTTAACGGGCTAATCTGTCATAATTTGTACTGTGTGAGATTGAAAGTATGGCCTTAATTTTATGATTGCCACAAGCAACACGAACACCAGTTGCTCTGTGAGGCTATACCATTTTTTCGTACCTCTCAAAACTCGGCGACATAGTAGATCGACTTCTGTACCTTCGAAAATTCATTTACTAGCACCGCACTGATCGCATGCTTTGATACTGATAAGTATAAACATAGCACATCTTCTACACAAGGCCTAGTCAGGATCAGTGGCTGCTGTAGTGGCTATTTCAAGGATTCAAAAGACTCATCATACTCCTTGGTCTATTCAAAGTTGTTAGAGCCCTCAATTGCCTTGAAGAAGTGGTAGCACTTATCTACTGCTTGACTCACGAAATGATTCAACACCGCTACCCGACCTGTTAGCCTTTGGATGTCCTTCCTACTCTCAAGGCTTTTCATTTCTAGAATAGCTCAAATCTTATCTGGGTTTGCTTCAATGCCTCTTTGTGTTATCATAAAATCTAAAAATTTTCTACCTGCTATACTAAAGACACACTTTACCGGATTGAATTTCAGTCTATTTTGTCGGGCGACATCAAACACTTTCTGTAAATCAGTCACATGGTCGTCGACCTTTGTAGTCTTGATGACCATGTAATCTATGTATGCTTCAATAACACTTCCAACCAGGTCTTTGAAGACCTTATTTACCATTCTTTGATAAGTTGCTCTAATATTTTTTTAAAAAAATGGCATATCCGTATAACAATACATCCCCAAATCAATTATGAAAGAGGTTCTTTTGGTCCAATAGATCACTTGATGGTAAATAGAAAAGGCATCTAGAAAACTTAATCGTTCATGACCAGATGTAGCCTCCACCAAGTGATCTATTATAGGTAGCAGGTACGAGTCTTTCGGACACACTTCATTCAATCCAGTGCAATCTATGCACTTACGCCATTTTTCATTCGATTTTTTTCATAAGGATGACATTCGTCAACCATTTGGGATATTGCACCTCCCTAATAAACCCTACTTCCAGCAGCTTCTCAACTTCTGTCTTCACCACAGCCTACCGTTCTGGAAAAAGTTTTGTTTTCTTCTACTTTACAGGCTTAGCCACTAGTAAAATGCCAAGATGATGTTGAGCGACTAATGGGTCGATCCCTTGAATATCATTTGGGTACCACGTAAAAATACCCAATTTACCAGATAAACACTTTACCAATTCTTCTCTTTCTCCTGACTTCAGATTTCGACCCCAATGCTATATTCACATCCTTCTGTCATCGAGATTTTCTATCATGTCGAAGGGCTCAATTCACCCATTTGGAGGCTCAAGATCCAATATCATAACTGGTGGAGATCCCTTAGCTTGTATACTGTCAATACAACACTTTCTTGAAGATCGTTGGTTGCCCTCCACACACCCAACACCACGACTATTTGGCAATCTCATAACTTGATGATAAGTGGAAGGAATGGCACCAAAAACATTTAGCAAAGGTCGATCATAAATTGCATTATATGCCATGGGGGTCTTGACAACCAGAAAGGTTGCCAGGATCACCATGCTTATAGGATAAGTACCCAATGTCACTAGGAGCTCTATCGCTCTTTTTGGTATGACGTGGCCCCTCCGAATCCTTGGAGAGGTGTGGATACTGCTTTCAATCTTTTGGGAAAAATTTTCAATCCTACAAATGTTTCCTTAGTAAGGACATTTGGTACACTACCACCATCAATCAACAAGCTTCTGATATCACAATTCGCTATGTCACTGATGACCACCAAAGCATCGTTGTGGAGGGTTACCACACCAATTAAATTTTTCTAGCGAAAAGTGATGCTTTGATCGAACCTCGTCTTCTCCTGAATGGAGCAGCCCAACTACGCAAGCGTAACTTTCTCTAGCAGAGTTTGAATCCCCACCTGCTGTGATCCTTCCAATTATCATATTTATTACATCGGACTTAGGTGGTAGGTGATCGTCAACCTTTTGCTTGCCTCGATCAATCTTTACGTACTTAGTTAGGAGTCCTCGCTTCAAGAGATGCTCGATTTCCTCCTTCAAATAGATGAATTCTTCTGTGTTATGCCCATGATCTCTATGGAAGTGGCAATATTTGCTCTCGTCTCTCTCTTTCTGCCATTGGTTTTGGCCAGTGAAGCTCTTTCATATCTCGTATTTCCATTAGCACATTTGCCCACGGAGTATTTAAAGGAATGAAGGTCTTAACCTCCTCTCGCATATGCCTGATGGACCGATCCAGAGCGTACTCTTTGTTCGTGTGCTCGTTCTTCGACATGCATCGATTTCGGGAGATTTTTTGACAGTGACTTCTTAAAGACCCGATTCTGCGTCCCATTCATCAATACAGTTACCACTGCAGACATTTGAAGGCCTTTCATGCCAAGTGTCACCCAATTTGAAGTACTCATGCAAAGATTCATATTTCTCTTGTACAACATACATCAATCCAATGGCTATCTTCATTTTCCTCTTTCTATTCAAGAAGTAAAACACAAAACTCCTAGAGAGCTCATCAAATATTTTTATAGACCAAGGTGCCAAAATGGCCACCCAATCTCTAGCCTCTTTTATGAGTGTCGGGGAAAAGACCACCACATCATTGTATTCGGGGCTGTATAGAGTCTCATTAAATCAACGAAGGTTTGAAAGTGGTCAAGAGGATCTGTGACTCCATCGTATGCTTTTATCATCGGCTGCATTAAACCTACGAAGGTTTGAAAGTGGTCAAGCGGATCTGTGACTCCATCGTATGCTTTTATCATCGGCTATTTGAAGCCTTTCGATAGAGAAATTTCCATGATCTCTAGATCAAATGGGTCTTCTTCTAAAACCATTTGTCTGCGCCTATCCTTCCTTTTGGATAATGCATCGTCTATCTTCTAGGCCATCATTTCCTCCATCTTTCTTTCCAATTCTATCATAGGTTGGGAAAACTGTGGAACTGCAACCCTTGTAGACCCCAAGTCTCCTATTGCTGGCTGAATAACAGTTGAGACAACCGTTTATGCCACTTGAGGAGGTTGCTCGCGTATGGCCTTCGACAAGTTCCGTGGTGGGGCTGCGGCTTTTTGTGAATGACTTTACAAGAGGGTCATCATGACTGCCAACTGAGCTTCTAGAATACTGAATTGGCTCTGCGTCACATACTACGATAGTGGTGTGGGTCGTGACCCCTTGACATAGCTTCTCTGTTTAGTGATTTTCCATAGATGGCGACAATGAAATAGTTATGAAATAAGCCTCCGCATCGTCCTTGAGATGCAAGGTATTTCAGTTGCTCCGATGTACAAACGTTGCCTGTAAAATAAGGTTAGGGCTTCCTCCCCCATCGTACTTTTGGCGTGAGAATTAGTAGGTGGTTTAGGAATGTAGGAAGAGAAAATATAATGGATATTCAAATAGCTAGAGTTTCAATATCCATACCGGTCTTACCTTTGGAGTATTTATAGGTGTCCGAAGCCATATAACTGTCGGGCGGTTATCGCGACACGTGTCCCATGTAGTGCCTCCCACTATCCCCACGTCCTGAGTGGTGGATCTCCACCTATCCAGTGGTTGGTTGTGTCCATGATAACTTCTGACCGGTTCAATGGTATTTTCCTGGTTAAGTGTTGCATTGATCCCGTAGTGGTAGACGGCCTTGCAGGAATGTAAAGGGCCTCATAGTGGTAGATGACACAGTACGAACGTAGAGGGCCTTATAGCGGTAGGCGGCCCAACATGAATGTAGAGAGCTTCAAGCGGTAGGCGACCCAGCATAGGATGCTCTATGTAGAGTGTAGATTGAATAGCTTTCTTTTATTGACCATAGTAGGTAATTGTTGTTGCCTCTAATATCATTGCAGAACCAACACATGTTTGAGAAGCTTGTTAAAATATACAATTAAGAGGAAAATCTATTTGGATATTTTGCTCTTGATACAATGTTGAAAATGTAAAAAAAAAATGAAGTTTGCAATACTGAGAGTAGAATAAAAGGCAGGAAAAGGTATCGTGGTAGTTTTCTTTCTCTCCCATTTTTTCGATGTCGGGTTCTTAGGATGTAATTATTGATTTAGCATGGAAGAAGGGGGCCTCGACTCCCAAATATATCTCGCTTCTTGTGGTAAGTACAATATGCGTAATAAACTTCATGTTTTTACTAGTATTTACATCACACTTAATGGTAAGAATACACTATAAAAGAGATTAAACTTTTGATCTTAATGGTTGTACGATAGTGGTTTAATTACAATATAAAACTTTTAATCTTCTAGAGATAAGAAATCGAAGGGAATCTACATCCAATTATTTCTAGGATGCATTATGATAGATATTATGTTCCATTGTATCTTTTCCAAGTACATTGAGTTCTTTGATATAAATTCTCATTCTGATTCTATCTGAGAGTGATGCTAACTCATTCTCTTGATCTTAATTGTTCCTTTATGTTGGTTGTGATATTCGTGCCAAAAAAAATATAGAAAGAAAACTTTGGTTGGAACTCATGTAATTTATTTAACCTTTCGATATGTGATCTATAGCTTAAATTGTCTCCTAAAAATATCAGTTAAAACTTTAACCCTATGTATTATAATGTATAATTGTTATAAAGTGCTATCTATCCTATTGTTTCTCTCGAAATCAATAAAATTCACAATCATTCTAATTAGTGATCAAGTAATTAAAAATTCGTTAAATCCTATAACAATCATCCAAAAATAAACATATATTGGGCGTCAAATTATTAAATTTATATTAAAAACTTCATAATAGGAGTTCATCAATCTCTTAGTAATTGTAAAATTAGCCTAACACTACAAAACTACAAGAAATCATAATTAATTTGTAAACATCACGTGGATTTTCATTAGTTGAAGAAGAAGAAAATGAATTTTGAAATCATGAATCTCTTCAATAATTTCTTGATAAATTCTAGTTGCGCCTTCCTTCGTTACCCAAAAACCAAACTTTGATCTCCAATTGCTGAATATCTTGAAATTGCCTCTTGATTTACCCAAAAAAAGTGTTGATTTTTGTCTCTCTTCGATGTAATAAATTATGAATTTAGGAGTATGAGAGGTTCCTCAATGATGTACCCACGTTCAGTATTTATAATGATTGAAAATAGGTTTAAAATCGTGCAAAAATCGGGTTTCCAAATAGAGTTTGAAGCAAAATAGGAAAACTGCCACGAAGGTCCCTGAATAGACTGTGCGAGCGCTGGCATGTATGTCGCGCACACACCTTTTAACTAATTTGCTCTTGGTAAATCAAAAAGGGGTTGGCGCGTGCATTCCGATTTTCCTCTCGCGTGCATCCCGCTTTAACAACTTTGGGACCAATTACAAATTGGTCTTTAGACTTCTCAATGGCATATTTAGGTCATTTCTTCATGAAATTTTCTTCATTTAACTTCTAATTACATCCAATAGCCACTCGTATAATCTTCTATCACTGTATTCTGGTCTAAATCGACTATTGAATTTTTACAATTTAGTCCTCCAAGTTTGGATTTCACTTTTTTTTTAATCTTATTTTTTCCAATTCAATGTAAAATCATTGAGTTTACCTATTGAACAAAATGTACAATAAATTAGACTATATTTCATCAAAAGAATTACGAAATGTCAATATTTTAAGGTCCAAATATGTTTATAAAATATAATTATCAAACACCCCCAAACTTAAAGATTTATTTGTCCTCAAACAAAATTATAACCTATCTTAACAAACAATCAAACAAACATGCAACTCAAAATTTTAGTTAAATAACCCACCGTTTTGTCTCAGGATTGGAACCATTGTGTTAAATGTATAAACAACTTCAATGTCACATTACTAAAATCAATATCAACTTCTCAAGTGCAAAACTGATGTATGTGTGAAGAATTAAGTACAACATTATAAATTCATGAGTTGTTTCAATTCTTGACTCTCGATGGTCAAATTTTTCCTTTCATAACTATAAGATTCACACACACCCAAACTTGTACTTGTTTTACTCTTTTCTCAGTATGTGATTTATGGTTGCATCTTTATACTAATGCCTTACCCTCTCTAATTTAAATGGATCTTACTAATTGAAAGTCAATACTTCAATAAATAAGGATCCTTCAAATTTTTATTACTTCAACATCCAAGAATTAATTAGGCTAATAATCATATGTTAAAGATCTAATTTTCTCAAATAAGTGTTTGGGGCTAAACAAAGGCATGTAGTACGTAAATATTATTATTTTTTCTTATTTTATGTGTGGACTTCTCTACATTAAACTTTCTAAAATGACTTATGTAGCAAACTTTAGGCCGATAACTCTCAAATCACATGACCATATGGTAACAAAATTTAAATACCTTTTGCAGACTTAATCACTTGAATCATAAATGTTACGAAGAGAAGTTTCACAATGAGACAATTTTTCTTCTTTTTTCTATGATTAGTTCAATCCCTCTCATTAAATACTCATTCTCAAAAACTCGAGCTCTAACTTAAGATTTTCATTTAATTTTCGTCTTATTGGCATTAAACAATTCACACAACAATTTACACACATGGAATACCCATTCATATCCATATCTTACTACAACAGTTCAATCATCCCAAACTATTCTAATTTTGGTCTAAAAATGTATAATGTAGTAATTTTTTTATTTAACATTTGAGTTCTACTATTTCAACCTATCAAGCATATCAATCAATTTATTATTTATAATGCTATATCAATTCATGTACGCAAATAGTATCAAGTTTTACATAGATAAGAGAATCAATTAATCTAAACATGTACTATATCCACAGTTCATAAATCAACACATAAATCCAAATATAATCATCATTGCCGGCTGACAACCTGACCCCACGCAAACACACAAGTAAAAAAAGGAAAATATTTTTTATTTAAAAAAAATTCAATTATTTTTCATATATAAGACATCAATAAGCACACAATCACACGTAAATAATAAAACAAAAAACTCAATATTTTTTTCACCTCCAAACTTAAAGTAGATATTGTCCTCAATGTCTAAAAAGTATAATCTAGTAACATAAATTGGCGGGGAAAGAAAGGTAGAAGGTATTCCCCGAATTTTTGTCTGATATTGAAATTAAGCTTTTTGAATCATTCCATTCTATTTTTCAGCTTGTTAAGCTTCCTCCCGTTTGATATCTTTGTACTTTTGAAAGAAAAAAAAATGTAAGAGTAAAAAAACAGTATGATAATCTTTTTTTTACACCCTTTGAGCCTAGGAAAACATGCCACATTCTTTTTCTATTATTTTTTACTCAAAATTTTTTTCTTATTCTAGGCTTAAAATTAACATGGTGACCCTTTTAATTAAACAAAAATTCACCTAAAAACAAATGCAACCTATCAATCTACATGCAATGCAAGTACATGAAGCATAATAAATAAAAAAGATAGAATTTGGGTTTCTCCCAATAAGCGCTCAATTTAAAATCTTTAACTACACTTTAATCATGGTGGTTCAAAGTGGACTTCATCGTTAAAGCTTTGATCACAATGTTCAACATTGCCAACCCCTTTTTTGATTCTCCACACTTGAAGAGCTCATTTTTCATCCTTGAGGTTTCCAATTTTTCCACCAACTTCTTTTTTATGATGGCATTTTAAATGTTCTTTTACTTCTATCTCCTTAACCTTTTTTTATTCTCTTCATGGGACGGTTTCTTGACAATAGTATAGCTTTTAAACTTCTCTTGCTCATCATCCACCCTCAAGGTTAACTCGCTCGCTTCAAAGTCCATGATAGCCAGACTTGTTGATAGGAATGATCAACCTAAGATTAGTATAATCATTTCCTATTGATCAAGGTATTTTGAGACTCCCTGAATATTTTAGTTTAGATGTAATTTGTTTTGCAAGATGGCACCACACTCCTTATTTAGCTTGATTGTCTCAAATTCAATGAGTTTCATCTTCTTTGACAAGATTTCCTTTAAAAAATTTGTATAACCCGATATTTATGATTGGCTTCAAGTAACGGGATGTTGACATCACTACAACAAAAATGGTCATTTGCAACACATAAAAAGCAACATTCGGTTAAGTGTTCCAAAGGTGTCTATCGCAACATTCAAATAAGTGAATGTTGCTATTGGTTAATAAGGCAACATTTTTTAAATGAATGTTGCCAATGTCGCCTTTTGCAACTTTTATTGATTGTTGTTAAAAGTTCTATTTATTGCAACGTTTATTGGGTATTGCTAAAAGCTCACTCTATTGCAACGTTTATTGGCCGTTGCTAATACTTAGATTATATAATCTTCCGGAACATTTGCTTAATGTTGCAAAAGGTTTACCTTTTTGCAGCGTTTATAAAACGTTGCATAAAGATAAACTGATTGCAACATTTAATAAACGTCGTTAATATGGACATTTCGCAACGTTTGTTCAACAATGCTAATAATTTAAAATAAGCTAACCTTTTGCAACGTTTATAAAATGTTGCAAAAATAGTTTGGCCCATTTATAAGAGTAGCTCACAAAATACCCAATTCACAACGCGACCCACTTAGTTAAAAATTAAAATTTAAAAAAAAAACAAAAGGGAACGAATTAATAACAGTACAGAAGCCCTAAACACCCAAATCTCTATTTCTCGTTCGCTCTCCCATCACCTAAAATCCCGTTTGAAGTTAATAACAGTCAGATTTACTTGATTTTCTTGGTAGACATCCCTTTGATTTGGATTTTCTCAACCCCAGTTTTCTCTCTGGATAACAAATCGCTCGATAAGTGACCAAAAAACTTTTACATTGTCTAAACTACCCAGAAGTCCTGAGGTCCGGCATTTCCATAGTATTAGAAAGTGCCATAGTTGCTGAATCGAAGCTCTTATCGGGTTCATCATATAATGGCACTCATGAGTTACTCTGTTTTACTAGGGGCTTGACTTTGTTATCGATGCTGGTATTAGAGTGGTTGTTCCATCGACATAGTGGACACGACTGGAGATTCTCCTTGAGTTGTACGACAAGGAAAGGTAACATACAAATTTGCCAGAAATTATCTGGAACTTGTGGAGGTAAAAGGCTAGAATTTATTGTAATAGGTGTCTCCTTCATATGGCCTAGAAGAATACTAATACTCTGGAAATTTCGAGTTTTGCAACATTTATGCTAGTTAGATCATTTCTATTAAAATGCTTGATTATTATCTTGTCTTCAATGAAATATGTTTTCAATTTCGAATTAGTAAGTGAGATATACCAAGTTTTGAATTTTTTTTTGAATCAGTTGTTTCTTTTCTCAGGCAATGCTTGAATGAATTATATCTAAATGTTGTTCCAATTGAAAAGTAAATTTCGTTTACAATTATCTTTGCTTGTAAAAATGACTGCATTAGTTTGGTTAGCAGGTTGTACTAGGTTGTTGTCACAATTTTTGCCTATGGAGGTCTTGAACTTGTGTAAATGTATCATGCCCACTTATGTAAAGGACCTAGATGGTGTGGTGCTTGACCTTGTGTTCAATGTTAAAGAAATTGATTGGAATGGATTAAAATCACAGGGTTAATTTACCAAAGCAAAGAAAAGGACAGAAAGAATATGACCAAATGATTTTGCCGTTGGTGAAAGAATAAAATATGGTTTGAGGCTATTAAGATGTGTTAATTTCTTTACACTATAAAGGAAAAAGATATGTAAGTTTGAGTATCTGTGTGTGCATCACTATCTAGTTTGTTGTTTCTTTCTCTCTCTATAAATACATATTAGAGACAAAACTACTGTGAATTTTTGATTTCCGGTAAAAATTAAAAATAATTGCTTTTTTTCTCATCCCTTTACTTTTTTTTTACCCTTCTTACTTTTTGCTTTTCTAATTGTTTTATTGTTTCATATTTGCAAATGAAGGACAAAACTTTGTAACATTTACATATGGTTCCTTAATCAATTTCATTGCTTTTTACCTAATCCAAAACACATAATCAGACAAAACAACAATGCCAACAATACACTTCTAAACAAACATAGGAAAGTCAGTTGATGAATACGACTTTCATGTTTTCTTTATCTTCATTTCGTTGCTCATCTGTGGTCAAACTTAATACTAGATTGTGTGTTTTTCGTGCATGCAATCTTTGCTAGTGACGAAGGAAAGTCAGTTGATGAATACGACTAGAGTCTCTTCTTCTATTACTGGGATTTATTGTGTAGTGGTTGATTCAAGGCGGATTTGAGTTGTTTTCTATCTGTTGTGTATTTACGGTAAGAGCATACTTGGATGTTGCTAGAAGTTATGTAATTACTACTTTCCAGAAATTAAGTTTTTTAGTCAAAGAAAAGTACATTCGCTAAACCGCAATTGCACAGAAAAACCTATATTTGCATGTACTTATCTTTTTATCTAATGTACCTTTATATTGTTCAGTGTTAAATAGTATCTTTGCATACAATGGACAAAGAGTGGCTACATTTATCAAGGTTATCATCTAAAATTAGATACTACGGATCTAGATATNTTATATTGTTCAGTGTTAAATAGTATCTTTGCATACAATGGACAAAGAGTGGCTACATTTATCAAGGTTATCATCTAAAATTAGATACTACGGATCTAGATATAAATTGAAAAAATTTAACATATAATGATCATAAAATTTAACTTGTAGATTTTCAGAACAATATAGAGATGGATCCCATAATTTTGTAGAACGAGCTCGTGAAAATTGCAATTCAAAAATGATAGTATGCCCTTGTGTTAAGTGTAGGAATCTAATGCATCACCATTATGATACAGTTTATGAACATTTGGTTATTAAGGGTAGGGATCCTACATACAGTGTCTAGGTATTTCATGGAGAACAACGAAGTGAAGAAAATTTGCTCGATGTAGAAATGCTCGAGTCACATATGATGTTTAAGGACTTCTATGCACAACATGATGTGAATCCTGAAAACCCTCCTGATGGAAGAATGAAAGAGATTGAAAATTTAGTTGATGATGCTGAAACGCCTTTATATCCTAGTTGTAGGGCATTCATGAAGATGTGAGCTTCTGTTGCTATGTTTAAGCATAAAGCTTCACATGGTTTATCAGATAGTGATTTTGATGAACTCATAAATCTTGTTCGAGACATGTTGCTAGAGAATAATACACTTTCAAACTCATTTTATGAGATGGAAAAATTTGTCAATACATTTGATCTTGGCTATGACAAGATACATGCTTGCATGAATGATTGTTATCTATATAGAAAGGAGCTCAAACAAGCTGAGTTATGCCTAAAATGTGGTTGCTCAAGATGGAAAGTTAACCAACGGACTAAAAAAATTCAGAAAAATACTCCAGCAAAAGTGTTGCGTTATCCTATAATATCAAGACTTAAGAGGATGTTCGGAATAGAAGAGATGGCAACACAACTGAGATGGCACTCAAGTAATAAATGTTCAGACGGTAAAATTAGGCATCCAGTTGATTCATTGAGTTGGGAAATAATTAACAAAAGGTGGCCACATTTTGCATGAGATCCTCAAAATATTAGATTAGGTCTTGCTACTGATAGATTTAATCCTTTCAAAGATCTTAGTTCTAAATATAGTCGTTGGCCAGTAATTTTAACTATATATAACTTGCCTCCCTCATTATGCATGTTAAAGGAAAGTTTGATGCTAATTTTATTGATTCTGGGACCAAAGTAGCCAGGTAATGACATAGATGGTTATTTAGCACAACTTGTAGACGACTTAATTTTGTTATAGAGTGATGGAGTTGAGATATATGATGCAGTCACAAACTCTACATTCAATTTAAAAGCTATTTTGATGTGGACAATACATGACTTTCCTGCATATGTAAATATATCTAGATGGCCGGTCAAGGGAAAAATTGCATGCCCTATTTGTTGTGAAGACAAAAGTTCACTATGGTTGAAGCATGGTAGGAAGTTTGCATACATGAGACATAGAAGATTTCTCGCCTTTAATCATCCATTTCGCATGAAAAGAAGCTGGTTTAGTGGATATATTGAAACCAGTTCTAGGCCGAAGATAAAAAATGGTGAAGAAGATTCTATTGAAGTTGATAAAATTACAAATGATTGGGGAAAAATGGTAATCGAAAAAGGAAGAAGAATACAACTTAACCTAATGTAACGTGGAAGAAAAAGTCTATATTTTTCGATCTACCATATTGGAAGGTAATTTTCGTAATATTTAATATTTCTACTTGCATGTAGTTATCATGACACCATTGATGTTTGATTTGTAGACTTTACTTGTACGTCATAATTTGGATGTGATGCATGTGGAGAAGAATATTTGTAACAGTATCATTAGTATTCTTTTGGATGTCAAAGGAAAATCCAAAGATAGAATTAACTTTCCTAAGGGCTTCGAAGCTATGAACATTAGGCATGATTTACATCCTGAGAGTAGAGGAAATAAATTTTACCTACCTACTGCTCCTCATACCTTGTCACAAGCAGAAAGACAAATGTTTTGCAAAAGGTTTGTTAACTTGAGATTACCCGATAGTTATGGATCTAATATTAGAACTTTCATATGAGTAGAAGAATGTAAGATAGTTGGACTTAAGTCTCATGATTGTCACATTTTAATGCAACAATTATACCAATTGCATTGAGAGGACTTCTACCTAAAGGTCCAAGGCATTCCATTTTTAAATTGTGTTCATTTTTCAATGAAATATGTCAAGGAGTTGTATATAGAAATAAGGTCGAACAATTAGAGGAGGACATTTTTGAAACTTTATGCATGTTGGAAAGGTATTTCCCGCCTTTTTTTTTTGATATAATGGTACATTTAACAATCCACATTGGGAGAGAAGTTCGTTTATGTGGACCAGTACAATATCGTTGGATGTACCCATTTGAAATGTAATACTCCTTTAAGTTATTCCCTAAAGTTAAATTTATTATGAAATCGGTTTTATATGTTTCAGATTGTTACATTCGTATAGGTATATGAAAGTGTTGAAAGAGTATGTTATGAATCATGCACGACCTAAATGGTGCATGGCTGAATGATATATTGTAGAAGAAAATGAGATATTTTGTAGCAAATACATAACACAAACATTGGAAATAGGCTCTAAGCCTGCACGCAATGAAGAATATGAGAGTTATTTCTTGGTTGTAGGGCCTACAATTTCTAAAAGGAAGCCGATTGTACTATCTGATGAGATGTTGAAAGTTGCTCATCGTTAAGTGTTGCTAAATAGTATAGAAGTTCAACCATACATAGAGTATGTTATTAAATATCTACTTCGATAAATTTTAAGTTGTTCGACCATATATATTTATTCGACTTAATATT
>CAIGRN010095444.1:0-14563 GCA_903798345.1 Fraxinus anomala | reverse complement strand
CAAAGAAAACCAATTGTTGGTTACTATACAAAAGAAGTTTAATCTATACGAATTTTGACCATGATCTTGTAGATATTTCAATTCCCTACGGTGCATAATGAAGGGTTTCATTTGAATATCGGCATAAAAGAATAAAATCCCTCAAAGGCTCAAAGAAATGAAAGAATCCAGTCATAAACATAATTTAAAATTAAAAAAAAAAAAGCAATAAACAAGGTATATACGGAATGTACTCGTCATTGATTTTTTTATGATGTATAAAATAGGTTTCACGTGCTTCTTTCTAGTTGAAGTGAATAATACACTTGTATGTAGATGTATACACATCTTCTTTGTTCTTCCTCGTATATTTATTTTCCTTGATGAATCGAGAAAGATAAAATTGTCAAAGAAGAAGAAGAAGAATGANTTTATGATGTATAAAATAGGTTTCGCGTGCTTCTTTCTAGTTGAAGTGAATAATACACTTGTATGTAGATGTATACACGTCTTCTTTGTTCTTCCTCGTATATTTATTTTCCTTGATGAATCGAGAAAGATAAAATTGTCAAAGAAGAAGAAGAAGAATGATAAAGTATGAAATTTTTTTATTAATTTTATTACAAGAAGACGAGCAAATTAACCTACTGTCAACAAATATACGTATTCCCATAATTTTAATTCCAGTACTTATAATTAGAGATTGTCACGCTCAGAATTGCGAAAAATGGAAATCTTCATGTATTAGCATAACTTGGTCAAGTGGGAGTTGCAACTTTGAAAACTAAGGTGAATTGGTGCAAATTCTTTCTTCCCTTTTTGTAAATAATTAAATTAAATAATAAATAGATAGAAATTGTAAATATAATTATTTATTTTTTTGTTCAATTTTTTAAAGAATAAATACACAAAATGGTTTCAAACGAATGTAATAACAATATATGACATAGTCTTAAAAGTAAAACTGTGAAATTCCGGCGATTATTGGCTCTCGTAAGACTAGGAAATAGGTAGCAAATACTCGATTTTCTAAAGTTTTATCGACTTTTCAATTCGTCAAACTTCAATTTTAACTACATATTTTATAAAATTTACAACTTTTATCTAAAAATTTGTCAAACAACTACTCTATATGGATAGTTCAAATATAAAATCGAGAATACTACTAGTATATTTACAATATAGATAAAATCGCTGGATCCCATCACTCCCAATAAACAATTTAGAAAGATTAACAACATTATAAGGTAGGACTTACTTGTAAGTTAATCTCTTGAAACTAGCAAACACAAATGTGAAAAAAAAAATGAAAATTTGAAACTATTGAATACGAAAAGTACTTAACAATATCTATCAATTATAATTACTTCCTCTTGTTTTTGCTTCCAATCAAGAGCGCAAAATAAAATAAAATTCTGAAGAAAAATCCCAGAGCAATAGTAATCCACAGGCAATGCCATTTATCTATATCAGTAACTCCAGATTGCTTCAAAATATCTGATCCTGTTGTCAAGCATGTTGAGCTTGTAATGTTCATTCCCAAAGTTTTGCTCATGGATTTCAGTAATTTGAGCTTGATTTCATCAGGCACAGCCCTTAATGGTGAACTGTCGAACACCTGAATACCGCGAACAAAACATTTAGAAGGATCGTCGAATTCATTCTGTAATACGCCTTGGAACGGGTACTTCACTAGAGAAAGATAATGGAACCAAATCCAGTAGGGGGGAATTCGATCTCGGGATATGAAGAAGCCACTGAAGAGCACGAAATAGGCTAAAATGGCGACGACAACTGTGTAAGCCATCATCACATTGAAGATAACTCCAGAAAGGAATGTGACAAAGGAACTTCCGGCCCAGAAGGACGCGAAAATGAAGGTGAGAAAGAAGAGGAAACCTGAAGTGCCACCGGCTAAACCAACAGCCCAATAGGTTATTACAGCAAATGCAAGTGAAAGGACTAATAGAGAAGGGAGTGACAGTAAGGCATGGGAGACGACATAAGACGAACGACGATAAGCATTGTAAGCAGTTTCTCTCATGAAGATGTAACGTTGGAGGAGAAATACTGGAATTGCTTCAGCACAAGTGTAAAAAGTTGTGGACATGGCAAAGGCAAAGAACCCTAATCTTTCTTGAACTCCTTTTGGGGTATTATCAAGTTTTCTAAAAATTGTGGCTAGGATAATTCCAGTTACCAAAACTGCTCCAAATCGTACTCCGAAAAGCTCGGGAGCCCTTCTTGAATTTGTGATTGATCTTTTGGCTATTACAAGAACTTCAATCCAAAAGGGATTTGCAAATGTTGGAACTGAAGACGAGAGATTTGAATCAACATTTGTTGAACCAGAAACCAGTTTTCCCATTGAAATGCTTGCACTTATGGCATCTTTGAGTGATAGTCTTGGTCCATTTGAGTGGCTGATTCTAGGGTTCTTCATTTGCCAAGACTTGTTGAAATCCACCAAACTTTTGGTTCCACCGGGGTTTCCTTCTAGCTCCCGGATATAGTCAAGAGTAAATTCAGTCCGGTCCTCGTTTGCAGGAATTGGATGCCCGTACTCCGAGAAGAATCGTGGTAGGGTCGTCGGTGAACCACTAAACACCGTCTGTCCACGTGAAAGAATGATCAGACGGTCCAACAGGCTGAGAATTCTATAACTTGGCTGATGAATTGACATGATCACTATACTTCCACTTTGAGCAATTCTTTGCAAGACTTTCACCACCATGTATGCACTTGTTGAATCAAGTCCTGATGTGGGTTCATCAAGAAACAGCAGTATAGGGTCATGAATTATATCAGTTCCAATTGAAACCCTGCGCCTTTCACCACCGGAAACTCCTCTATGGCCTTCATCTCCTATCACCGTCTTGGCCGCGGTGCGCAGGCCTAATTGATCAATCAGTGCTTCAACTCGAGCTTTCTTCCGTGACTTGGACATAGACCTTGGAAGCCTAAATTCAGCAGAGAACGTAAGGGTTTCTTCCACAGTTAACATGGGGAATAAGAGATCATCTTGCATCACATAAGCTGATATAACTTTGAGAAGCTTAGACTCCAACATTTCACCATTTAAAGTGATGATCCCTTTGAGACTATCTCTTGATATACGATCAGCCAAGGCGTCGATCAACGTGGATTTTCCCGATCCACTAGCCCCGAGAACAGCCATGATTTCTCCTTCTCTAGCTTCCCCAGAGATGTTATTCAGCAAAACTTTGGTTCCCGATTTGTCCTCCATCAAATTCCCGGAGGATCCATTGGCCGATGTCCTCCTAAAACACGAAGGAATGATTTTTCGACGAACTTCTACACTGTACGTAAGATTATGAAAGGAAAGAACAAAGGGCATAGAAGCAGGTTGATAAACATGATCATGATCAACCTCAAACACTGGGTGTGATGATGGACAGTTATCATTAGTCGAGTCTCCCACTCGCTGTAAAAGCTCACCAAGTGTTCTAGAGACGTTATGTCTTGGTTTTCGATTGAATTCTTGGAGTTCCATGGCTTGTCTAGGACCGAAAAATGGAAGGTCACTAGCCATGGACAAGTTGTCTCCTTCACCTTCACCTCCAACTCCACCTCCACCAGGCATGAATATATTGTTTTTGAAAAGAAGATTTGGGTGAGATTTTGGGGTTGTTCAATTCATGATGTATAAAAAGCAATGAATTTGGTTACTCCATCTAGTTGCCTTATGTGTATTTGTACGTAGTTCGTGCGATTGAGTAGGTGAGAAGTTGCACTGCCTTTGTACTGCCTCTTTATATTGTGAGCGAGAATAGTTCCAAGTCTAAAAGTGTACCAACTGCCCAACGTCATGTACACATGTTTCAAATACCTAGGGCATGTTTTGGATAAGTCTATAATATTTAAACTACCTTTTAAACATATTAAGATAATTTAATATTTTTCTCATTTTTTTTATATATAAAAAAGTAAATTTTACCAATAATTGCTTCTTTTTTTTAAAAAAATAAACAAATACCCGTTTTCTTTTTTACTTGTGAGCAAACCTTTTAAGCCTACCTAAACATGCTCCTAATAAAATAAGATAGAAAATATGATTCTACGCGACGACAGTAAGATCACTATCGTATTGTCAATAAAATTAGATACATTTTTATTCATCGAACAATATTACAGTTGCTACATATATTGATACGAAACACCAATTGTATTGATTAGTAAAAACATGAATGAAAAGATTGGTAGGGTCGCATGAAAAGATTGATGTGTCCCTTAAAGTGTCTTATGGACAAATCTAATATTAGTGGGTTATTATACTTAATTAGTACTATTCAATGCAGTGTACCGGTAGACTTAGATTATATAGGAGTTGTTAGCTAAAGTTTTTTTTTTTTAATCAAAGTTTTAGTATATTTTGATAAAAATTGATGCAAATTGTTTAGCAACTTTTTAAGTTTTCAGAAATAAACACAATTCATCTTGATGGAATTTTAGTCGATATAAAGGCTAAAGTGCGTATGAATGAATACTATTTTCTAGTACAACAAAATGTATTCATGAAATTCAGTTTAATACGAATGTTCTGTCGTTTTGTAACATAATAATTCATATTATGTTTCACTTTCAACCCTTCAAATAAACTATTTTTTCATTGCACGATGATATTGCCCAATATTAATGAGTTCATTTTTTCTCGTTCAATAATAGTTCAATAATGTATATTTCAAGCTAATAATGTGGTGGCCAAAATTTCCTAAACTCTATTGCACACGAAATCCAATTTTGAAAAGCCATTTGTTACGGTTGATGGAATGTCAACATTATTCACCAATTCTTTTCTTTATGGGATAATTGCAGCAAAAGCTCCAAATCTTTAAATATTAGCAGACTTTTTCCAAACATTTCAAACATTGCAACTATCACTCCTAACATTTCCAATTGTTGCATGTGGTGGCCCTTTTGAACGGTTTCCATCCAAATGTCGTTAGTTGAAGAATATGAAGCTTTTTTTTTCTAAAGAATGTATATATTATATAGACGATTTTACCCTCCCCTATTTTGTTAGAAAATGGTCAAAAATTATTTTGATGATCAACTGACGACATTTTGGATGGAAACCGTCCAAAAGGGTCTCACATGCAACGGTTGGAAAGGTTTGGGGCGACGGTTGCAACGTTTGAAAGATTTGGAAAAAGTCTGCTAATATTTAAAAGATTTGGAACTTTTGCTGCAATTATCCCTTTCTTTATTATACAAGAAGAATTAGATCTAATTAACTATCTTTCTTATAGTAGGTATGGGTGTTCATCTGCTGCCCCACCATTTTTGTTTTGGGATTATTTCTAATCAAGTTGATTTTTTTAGTATTATTATTAACTCTAATTAGGGTTTTACAAGATTTAATCAGTTTATTAGTTAAAGACAAAGTTTTTATTATTAGGACAATCAAGAAAAAAAATAATTATTTTAGTTTTCTTACCGAAAAAGAAATAAGATCTTCGGTTGTCTCGTGTTGCCCAATTGGTATAGCAAATTTGGCGGAGTTGGGCAGAATGGACTCGAAATAAATAAAGAAAAGACATGGGAGACATTTATTTGTTGATTTATTGTCAAAAAAAGCAACTCTATCAATCCAAATCTCTTATACATCACAACCTTAAATCTAATTTATTAAAATTCATAATTATTTTCCACAAGTGCCAAAATAAGTGGTTATATTTTTCTTTTGAGCTAAAGGGGTTGGTTTACTTAGCTCAACCAGCAAAACCATTAACCCAGCTACAATAAATTTATAACACCTTTGTCACAGTTCTCCTTGTCCTCATTTATGCACCAAGTCCAAGTCCTATATATAATTGAAATGGACTTTCTTGTAATTTTCGGTATTGTCTAACAATTATCGGGGTGTTTGTGTTAAGAGTAAAAAAATTCACACTAAACCAAAAATTGCATTTTGCAACGGGCAAAAAATGTTGCCAAAAATCTGTTGCAACGTTCAAATGTATATTGCGGGCTTCGAGTAAAAGTATATGACAACGATCAATGACCGTTGCAAAAAACTAAAGAAAAGCGTTGTTTTTAGTTTTTTGCAATGTTTAATGAATTGTTGTGTTATGATTTTTTGCATTGTTTGTACTCTATTGTGTTAAGGTTTTTTGAAAAGTTCAATATCTGTTGCAATAAGGTTTTTTACATCGTTCGATGACTGTTGCATTAAAAAATTGTTTATTAAGTGTTGTGTTAAGGTTTTTTGCAACGTTCATTAAGTTTGCCTTAACTTTTTTGTTCACTTATTGACAACATTTTTAGCCTGTTGTCTTTTCTTTTATCTTCTTTCCGGCAAGACGTTTTGACTGTCGGCAATCCTTTTATGTTTTTTGTCTATTTACTTTATATATTTTTTCTTAACAAGTATAGAAATTAAGGTTTGGACAACTTTTCTTAACAAGTAATTAATCTCTTAACAAGAAATTTCAAGATTTAATATGGCTAATGAATTCAAACAATCAATCAGGCAATCCATCTAAAGCTCAAAGGGGCACATGAATTTCAAGAGTCGAGTTCTTAAACAAGTACCATCTTACGAGGACATGTATAATCCCATATAGATTAGGTCCATGTTTGGTTTAACTAATTTTTTTTTTTTATAAATTTAATTCAAAGTCAGTAATTAATTTTAATCACACTAATCACTCATTACATCAACTTGTATCAAAACTATTAAAATTTAATTTTTATCAAAACCAAATGGAGGCTAAATATAAAAATAATTATCACCATTCAGGGCCACTGAGATGAGTATCCAACCGTAAACTTCAGGGGCCTCGTGGAATTAATCAATATGCGTGTAAGTTGGCCCGGATATCCACGGTAAAAAAAAAAAAAAAAACCACCATATAACGGGTTGGTAAATTTGTCTAAACAGTCTTGACATTTTAAGATGAAAGCCCACTAAATAATTTGATCCACTCAACTTGATAAATGGACAATCTTTAACTTGTTTTCTTTTTAATCAAGTTGACTTTCATCGAATTCAATATAACAAGCGTGACGTTATTATCAAATTATAATAGATGTGAAGTATATAGCCTTGTAGGTTTGATAATTGATTATGATGATTCTTGATGATAAAATAGGCTGAAAATGGTTAAACATGAGGACACATTAGTCAAAGTATAAAAAGGTTTCATAATTTGTCACGAAATAACACACTCAATCAAGAATGTAATTAAGTGTGGAACAAGAAATGAAATACTTGTGAGCCAAGCCATGTGCTGCCCATTCCCAAGTGCATGTGGTAGTTATTAATATGCTCTACAAGTAACAACATTCTTAGAATGCTTCAACATAGTCAAACAAATGATTAAACACGTTGTTGAGGTTGTATTTGGATAGATTTGAATAAGATCAAGAACTTATCCCCGCTTGGTGTAGATTAAAATCAAGTTTCAGTAGATTTTAATAAAAGTTGATGAATAAAAGGCTTCAAACCACTTTGTCTCAGACGGGATCTCTTATCAGGAAGCTGCATAAATTCTTTTCTGTTAAGCTTATAAAATGGATTTCTTCTTCAGGTCCAAACACACCTATTTCTCTACATATAGCCTCAACAAGATATCTTTTATCTCTTGTGATAACCAAAACTCGAATTCCTGCTGCTCGACAGGAACGAAAAAGTTTCTGTGCAGAATAATCAAAGAAAACTTACTGAAAATTAACCAGGTAAAACTTACGCTCAGCCCAAATAAGCCAACAAATATTAGATCAGTCCCTATTGATTAATATTTCAACGTCTCCAGCAGAAGGCTGTGAGCCAGATGATCTCCATTACCATCATAAGTTACAAATTCAGGAAACTCATCCTCGAATGCGAACCCAAGACAGCGCAGCTGCGCAAGGCATTTGTCGACATTTCATAGAGCATTTGCGAAATTAAAGCCTTTGTACTTCGGTCAAATCTCACAACAGAACCATCAAGCAACTGCATTGATTTGCTTCTCTCCAATACATTTTCTACAAAACCCTGCCATCATGAGCATTATGATTTTTGCATAATGGAACCATTTAGTTCGTTTAAACATGCCATTTTTTTAGAAGTACATGCCAATATAGTTGTCAAAATCTACATTGATATAACGTTTACATGACACCTAATTCATATCTTTCCGTATTTCTCAACCATGCAAAATTAATAGGAGAAAATCGTAATATTCAGAAAATGATAAGCTAAGAAGATAGCACACCCAAGTTCTGCAAACTAAACCATGGAGTCGTTCTTGTTCTGTATAAGTAGGGGCATGTACAAAGAATATATAATCATTGCCTAATTGTTATATTCTGAATTTTAAATATCAAAAGACCGTACAAACTAATATAATAACCCGTGCATATTATATTCAAAACTCTCCTTGAAAAGTATTCAATTTTTCATGGCGCAACTATAGATGAAAACACTGAGGATATGGAATAACTCAAAGATAACCTTCACAAGCAATGATGTTTTGCCTGATTGAGACATGACAGTAACACCCATAGACTTCCTTGTAAGACCAATTAACTTGGCCCAAGTAATATTATTATTAAATTAATTAATCGTGGTTAATTATTGCTAAAATTCGATTAATACAGTTTAATAACTGTCCACTTTGATAAAAAGTGAGTAGTTTTCTTTTATAGCACATAAAACTGTCTCTCTCTACCTATAAACGTGAATGAAGCCCATCAAATTAAAACATTCAATTATAGAAAAGAAAAGAGAGAACGATTTCTCAATTTTACTAGTTTCTATTTTGCAAGTTTAAATCTTTCAATTATTGTTATGGATCAATGTATGTTTCTTGATCAATTAAATCTATATGCAAGAATCATGAATTTTAAAGATCTTGGTATTAGAGTTATTTAATTGCTTACATGTGATATCAGAGTCAATGTTATGGAATTCTTGATTTTCTTTTGAAAATTATCTTTTTCAACTTATCGATTCGTAATTATTTATTACAGATTTATGGATTAATGTTTAAAATTAGAATACATTAAGGTTTCATGTAATGATGCTTGTTGGATTTGACAAGATGGGTAATGGAGAAGTGTTATTTGCATTAATAATTATGTTTTGTATGTTTATATAGATCACCCTATGAATCTGCTTTTGCCAGATAAATAAATCGGTCACTAATTAATTGTGTTAATTTATATCTGTGTTCTTAATTTTTCATCTTAATTGTTGCCAATGAATCAATGAAACTAGGAGGGTGTTTGATGGTGATTAAAATTAAATTTTTAATGGATCGTGATAAAAAAAAAAAAATTGAAATGTGTGGTTGAAAATGTGTGTGACTCGTGAAAGATGTGATTAATATGAATTGATTGACTTTGATTTAAATTAAAATCAGATTTTAATCCGACTCAAACAGTCCCGATATGTGGCAAAAAGGAATTATGATTGGCAATTTGGTCAAATCCACTAATGCATAAATTCCGGTCTGCGGCCTCAATGTTTCCTTTTTCTCAGATTTCCGTCTTATTTTAACCCCAGTAATTATATATATTGCTAAATTGATTAAAAGACGGTGATATATGAACAAATGTTTGCCATTACATATTGGAAGCCAACACTAAGTCTTGTATGTCCAAAAGATTGAAATTGGAGACACCTCGACATCTAGATATTTAAACTTTTGGACAGTTGGATTTTGAACTGTCTGTGTGTTCTACAATGTCTACATGTCTTGACATTGTATAATTTATTGACTGCTTAGAAAGACATATTTGTACCAAATACATTTATATTAAGAATTTTTTGATTGTAAAGAAAAAAGATATGAGATTACTTTTGCGGCAAGAACAATGACATTCAATAAGAACTGCGATTGTAATTGCAACATCATCTAATTATGTCGTGGCGACAATGCAAACATGACATTAGCCATGAAATAGAAGAATGTGGATTTTGAGATAGAAGAGAGAATAAGATGATAAAGGGCAAAAGAGATAATTGTCACAGAGTAGGGAAAAAAAAAGTTTTTTGAGACAATTAAAGATGGATCACATTTTTAAGATGAGCAAAAAAGATGTAGAGGAAATTTAATTTTTCACAGGAGATGTGTAGTCATGGATGATAAGGGTAATTTTGGCACTTAAACTAAAAATTTGTCAATTTGTCAAAGGGTATAATTCATCCGCAGTCACTAAACTTTAATTTGTCTTAACTGAGTCACCTAACTTCAATTTATTCTCAATTTTCACACTTTGTCACTTTTCCATTATCCATACTGTAGGGTTCATCTATGTAATTGCTCCAGAACACCCTAACGTCTCGCCACCGAAGCTCCTAGTGGAAGCTAGGTGGAAACATTGAGTCAAATTTGACAAAGTCAACAAAGACGCAATTGGTCAAAATTAAAAAGTCAAAGAAGAAGTTGATATCATTATTCCGAAGCTCTTGTATGGCCGAAGCCTTGTCTCTATCCGAAGATCTCTTGGCCGAAGCACCCTCCTTGTCCAAAGCTCTCTTTTAGGCGGAAACATTTGCTGTCTTTTAAAGGATCTGCAAACAATCTCTAGGAATAATTGATGTAACGTTTATATTAATAAATATCAGGATTGTCAACATATGATGTAGGACGACTAATATGTTGTCAATGTATTAAATGTATGGCAGACGAAATGATGTGAGATTTCAGCCAGGGATATGGGGTCACGTGATTTGATTCAATGGCTACCGTCGGTTATAACTCTATAAATAAGCAACTCTTGTAATTTACTAAAAGAATAATGCAAATATTTACACTCGTACCCATGCTCAATCCTCTCTCATGCTAATTTCATATTTATTTGCTTGAGTCTAGATTATTTCGGCTTTGGTTGAGTTGTTCATGATTGTTTGTTTGTTTATAAGCAATTATCTACGATACTGTCGGTGCTGTACATCTTTGTCATGGATCGTAAAGTTTCTCCTATGTACATAAACCCCATCCTTTTCGTCCGAATTTTGGATCAAAACATGTTGAAGTTTGCTTGTGTGAACGTGAGTTGGCTCTACATCTATTGTCCACGTGACCACGAAAAAGGGGATCAACATCACTTATGAAGCTTCTCTAACAAATGATTGCTTTAGACTCAAACATGTGAACAACCTTGTGTACTAGAAAATCTTGACCACACACAAAATCTGACCATTTAGAAAAAGGGGGTGGGGGTGCATTTCAAGTCCACCACTTAGAAAGTCTACAAAACCAAGATTGCCCTTTAATTAATTGGGGCATTTAAATTTGGACTATTGGGATAATTTTCGTTGATCTATCCACGATGGAATTTGACCCATTTAATTGATTAAAGGGAAAAAAAAGTGGAAATTACATGCAACCAGAATTTTAAAGATCACAATTCAAAAATCAGATTTAATGTTTATTTATACAAAAATCAGATTTTAATTCAAACTATTAATATTAATAATAATATTATAAAATTAATTAATCTATCATACACAATTTCAATCTCAAACCCTAATTATATATCTCCCTTGTTTCTCTCTCCAAACCTCTCGCCTCTCTATTTTCTCTTCTCTCATCCTCTCGTCGGAGATGTGTAGCCCAACTCACGACACGGGCAAGCGCGCCGCACATCAGAGTTGAGCAAAGCGCAGTGATTGCACTATGCAAGTCACAGTGTTGTTGATTTGGAGTGGCGATGAGCACGTTGACCATTCTGTGCGGTTCACGACAGTCATTTCCGGAGAAATCAAAATAAAAAAATGGAGGCAGAGTTAGGGCCATTGCGTGCGGTTCTCTCCATACCCATCTCATTATCTCCTTTCTCCCTCTATTTACTGCCCGGCGCTTTCAAGCGCTTCCTGGTTGCTGTGAAGTCGTGATTGAGTCGCGGTTGGGTTGTGGTGGTGGGGTGCTCGTGGTGGTGGTGTTTGGGCGGCTGTGGCTTTGTTGGATCCAACAGTGGTGGTGTTGGCTGTGGTCTACGCTACATGGCCAGATCGCAGCTCCACAATCTGATATGGGTTTTTGGGTGTGCTTTCAGTTGGTGGTGGATGGGGGGTTGTGGTTGTGGTGGTGGTGCTCATGGTGGTGTTTGGGTGGCAATGGCTTTGTTGGATCCAACGATGGCGGAGGTTCCAGTCGATGGGGTTGATCGTCGCGACCGTAGCAAAAATTAGGTATTCCGTTTCTCTCTCTTTTTCTGATTTTGTGGTAGCCGGAGTTGGAGGTTGTTATGGTGATGCTGTTTGTGATGGTGGTAGTGGTGGTTTTGGTGTTGGGGATTTTGTTGTTTGTGCAGGTAGAGGTGCGATCGTGATGGTGGATCTGGCGACAGTGTTTTTCTGATTTTGTGGTAGCCGGAGTTGGAGGTTGTGGTGGTGGTAGTGGTGTTTGGGGTGGTTTTGGTGTTGGGGATTTTGGTTTGTTGTGCAGGTAGAGGTGCAGCGGTGATGGTGGATCTGGCGACGGTGAGTGTGGTGGTGTTAGTGTGGCGATGAGTTGTTGAGGTTTTTGTTGGTTGTGCAAGTGGAGGTCGTATCAGTGATGGTGGCAGTAGACGATGGTGGTGACCAATTGTTGTGTGCGGTAATGTGTGACTGATAATTTTATATCTGGTTTTTTGGTGGTTGGGTGGTGGTCGGAGGTGATGGTGAGTTGGCGATAGGTCTGTCGAGGTCGTGGTGGATCTGACGCAACAAAGTGGTGGTGTTTTTATGCGATGTGTTGATTTGTTTAAGTTGGTGTTGTTGTTGAGAGGTGGTGGGGTAGTGGTTCTAGTGGTGACGGTGGCGGTGGTGGTGCTGATGGGAGTGGTGAGATGGTGGTAACAAGTGTTGGTTGTGGTCACAAATTATTTGGTTGTTTGTTACAGTTAAATTGGTTAATATGTGACCTATAAACAATATGTGAACAATAAAAAAGATAAATTGTGATCACGAAATAATTTGTGACCTAAAAAATTGTTAATTTGCGACCGATGATTTGACAATTTGTGACTATCTATTAAGTTGTGACTTATAATATTCGTGATTTGTGATCAACGAATAAGTTGTGACGTATAAATTTTTTTATTTGTGACCGATGAACAAATTGTGAGTTATAAAATTTCTGAATGTGAGCGTAAAATAATTTGTGACCTATAAAGTTTCTGATTTGTGACCGATAAACAAATTTTGAAATATAAATTTTTGAATTGTGACCATAAAATAATTTGTGACGTTTCAATTTTTTATTTGTGATCGATGAACAAATTTTGACCTATAAAATTTTTGAATTGTGACATGTAAAATTTGTAATTTGTGACAAATTAATAATATGTGACCAATTATATAGAATTTGTGACTTAATATATTTAATTAATAAAATATATGTTTAATTAATTTATAAATAAAATTTAAAAAAATTTGAAATTTGAAATTTTAAACCTTAAAAAATCTGAAATTTTAAATTTTAAACCTTATCTCTTAAATTTGAAATTGGTGAAACTTAACCTCTTAATTATGAATTTTCCCTTTTGACAAAATGAGTGAAAACACATCTAAGTTTATTTATCTTTCTTTTGTTATGTGCAAGAAGTTGATTATTTGTGGGATTGCTAAATTGTTGATCAAAGATGCAAACTTTGATATGGATTGATTATTTTTGTAACATTTTCGTGAGTTATTTTTGGAATAGTAGTCTATACACTTTAACTTTTTGACTATGCTAATGATATTCTTAGTAATTATTTAGATCAACTCTTCATTTTAGCATACTATATTGGATTGCACTCAATATTTTTGTTTATTGAAATTATGGAAAAAGATTATATATGTGTTGATATATTAATTTCATTATTTAATTATTAAAAGTTTGCTGGTAGTCAAATAAATAAACGGAGGTGAGGGGAGGGGAGTATTTATGAGTGCATGCTATAAAAGGAGGTGAGGTGAGTACGCCATAAAGAGTGAATTAATGGTGTAATGCATGCCGTAAAAAATGTGAGTATTGACGGTATGGCTTTGTAAGACATTCACATATACGACATCAAAAGGAAAGTCTTTTGTAGTATCGGCATATCTGGATTCAATAATCGTATTGACATGAGTGTCACTTATTTCAAATTTATGTAAAAGGAATATATAAGCACTACTATTTATTGCATTTTTGATAAAAATGCAGTCAATGGTTTTATGTCCTAACTTGATCCGTTTAGGAGGTAGAATAGGTATTTTTGCTAAGTATCCACACTTTTAAGTATTTGTATGAAGACATTGGGCCTTTCCACAATTCAGAAGGTATTGAACCAATTTTTTGTTTTTTTTAGGAACTATATTTAGCAAGTAAAATGCTTCCTCCACAAGTTCTGTGGTATGCCGAACTAATAAGTATAGCATTAATCATATATTTTAAATTTCTATTTTTCCTCTTAACAACTCCATTTTGTTGAGTACATAGAATGATCGTTTGGTAAATTATAACAAACTTATTATATAATTCATCAAAATTTGAGTCATATTCACCGCCTCTATTGGATCTTATTATCTTGACTGTCTTAGCAAGTTGATTTTCAACTTCATTTTTGTTAGTAACAAATACATCAAATAGCTCGTCCTTGCTACTTAACAAATATA
>CAIGRN010095398.1:0-10537 GCA_903798345.1 Fraxinus anomala | reverse complement strand
TTAAATAAGAAAAGATAGCGAAACCTAAATCTCAGATCTTTTTAATTGTTTAAATGTTTCAAAGATAATCGAGAATTTTAAAGTAAATTGTAACTCCGTGCATAAAAAGATAACTTACCCATTTTAAAAGTCACGATGTCGATTTTATCAATTTCTCATCTGTTTGTATTTATGTCTACATGTATGAGCCTAAAATTAATGAAGATACATTCACGCTACACATAGAAATCGTGCTCGATCAAAAGTTTTTACTTAGAGTTCAGCAATGACATTCAATTGAGTATCCTTATACTAGCTATGAAATTGACTTAAATTTTATTAAATTCGAACATTCTTAGCTCTTCTTAATTGTTTAAATATTTTCAAATATAATAGAGCATGTTTGGAGTTAAATCTTGATTGTTGCAGAAAGACAAACTTTTCCCGTTTTAAATGTGAGTGTGTCGTTTTTGTTGGGAAGTAAAACGGATATATGACACGATATGAAAATATGATCGAAAACAAACAACAAGATAACAGATAAAAAATTAATTGGTAGATGAATGAAGTATTTTATTCAATTGACTAAGATGGAAAAAACAAATACATAACTATGCCTATACAATTATTCTATATTTCAGTAATATAAAATTTGTGAAAATGGTTTAGTATTTATAAGGGCATATGCTAACCCTAGAAATATTACAAAGGTGGAAATAAGATCAAAAATCACGTGAAATAAAAGAAACAATATTTTTCTAATAAAAACATGTGCAAAAAAAGAAAAAATATTTTCTCAAAAAATCAAGCCTAATTTGGGTCAAAAAATCAAACAATTTCCACATTTACACAAATTCTGATGCAACAAACGAAACTCTAAGATTTCTCTATCTGGAAAAATAAATCCGACTGCAACGAAAATTTCGAACTCTTCAACAAAAATCATACTTTCTCCAACACAAAAATACTCACCATCTTCCACATATCCAACATGGATACATGAACCCAAATACCTAGTTCCCCAAAATTCACAAAAAAAATTAGAAATTACCAAATAGTGTTGAATCACACCCATAACAAAATCAAATCACAATACTTTCAAAGAAGGCCCTTAACTAGTTTCAACACCTTCAAAAACTCTAGTAGCATGTGCAACCGAATCAGCACATAAATACCTATTTCCAATGGATCTATCTCTAACAGTTGAATACGATAGAATTGTAAATAATGGTGGTAAAGTGGAATTACCCATATTCTCTGTTGACATCGAAAATTGTATAAATAAGATTCAAACCAACTTAAAATGTAAATGAGAATTCTATTGATAGTGATTTGTAAATTACAATTTTAACTACCAAAACCTTGCTCTTTTTTCTTCAAGGAGATATTTGCAATATGAAGTATATTTCTCCTTTGAGCCTTTTTTTTCTTTCCCTCTCTTCAATGTTCTCATTGTTCTTCTTTAGGAAATGATTTACATGCATACTTCGTTTTCTTGTCTTATTAGCTACAATATCGAGCTGAAAAAGTACATCATTGACATGTTTGGATTAGTTAGTGAGCTCGGCTTGTCAGATCATCGTGAGTTAACCTTACATGTGTTCCCCAACAATTAATTAATTACTTAGGGAATGAAGCTAAGGCGTATAATTGGTTGAATTGGTGGGCGTTGATATAAGACTTTCTATATGTCACTTGTTGATTAACTGTTTGTACAATATGTAAGGAATCTTTAATTATTACGTCTCCTCAAACCTCAGTAAATAACGTAATCCGAGCTGATCTCACACTAGCATAAGCTTAATACATATAACAAATTGTACTTAACGACCTCGAGGTCGGATGCCAATAGTTACCCCACAAGTCAGTGCTTGCCTCGGTGACGAACTGACCTTGAATGCAGTTGGCTCGTTTTTCCACTTTCATAATTATTATAGCAATAAATAGCATGAATAAGTGTTACCTTTTGATTATCAATAAGCTATCAAGCACTGTCAATAACTTCCTATTGAAGCTTCAGCAAAACGACGTTGTTCCGAATCAATGAAATCCACCATCAATTTTTCTTCCATTTCTTTAATCAATAGTTCAGATCCAGAACCTTTGGTATTCCCCCTCTTTTAAATATGCCATTTCATTTTGTTTCACACTTTTGCTCCCACATTTTCTCTTTGAAAGTAAAAGTTTTAACTTTCTCGTCAAGTTTTTATTAACTTTCTGAGTGAGGTCATCTATTTTCAGGTATTTCCTTTATCAAAAAATACCTCCATTTTTATTGTATTTTTCCTTGGTCACTTATAAGAGTTCGAACGAGCCTAGGGTACATTCCTGGGGTAACCAACATGAATAATTAGTACCTTTTACGTCCACGTCTTCTGCGAGTTCGGACTATCAAGAGGTACTAACTCCAGTCCCTATCTCTTCTGTTTACCCAGAATACGTAGGTCATTTTAGGAACATGGAACATCATAAGGGTGTTGATGCTTCGAGGAGGAAAGAACTCGGGTCTCATGAAGGTGGTGAGGAAAATTCTCAAGAGTAGGGGGAGGATTCTTTTAAGTCGGTTGTGACGGGGGATATGCTAGCAAGCTTGAGAGCGAAATACCATATTCCGAGCTCAGTAGAATTAGTAATCTGACCTCATCTGATCGAGCTAACACCCCACTAGCAGGGTGTGTAGCTTTGAACTCTGCCATTCTTAATACTGGTTTGAGACTCCCTTTCTCCCAGAATAATTCTTCAATTTCTTTCTTCATGGGAAATAGCCCCCAACCCAATTTGCCCTAACGGTTGGAGAACTTTAGTTGTTACTTTAATTTTGTGGAACAAATTAGGCCATCCAGAACTGAGTGTTTCCCAATTTAATTCTCTTTTTACCTTCAAGGAGACATGAAGGATTCTGACTAGTGGTATGCCAGTGTTAGGCCTAGAACGGGAGGTCCATTAGTGCTAGATATTCCCTCATCGATAAAGAAATTGAAGGAGGTATTTTTTTATGCATTAGGGGAGTGACAGTTTCATCTTGCCGAGGTGAATAGGGTGGACGTTGTTCGAACTCTCTATCACACACTGTGTAAGTAAACATTATTTTTGTGTACTTCTGCATTTGTTTTAGAAAACATATCTTTAACTGATTTTCTTTTCTCGCATATTATAAAAACGCCACTTTGACCAAAGCAATGCAAGAACGGGCTAACGTGATTAGATCACTTCCGAAAAAACAAAGGTCTTGTAAATCTGTTATCTCGGACTCCAATCTTTTCCAAGCGGCGCTATTCCAACCTCTCCCGCCGACCTCATCATCAGCCAGAGCTCCTACTTTTGTCCCCTCTTCATCCAGTAAATATTTTCCCGAGTACTTTAATTAACATTCTACCATGATTATTGAACTAACATGTGTTCATTTCTGATCAAGACCAAGAAATGTTGGGGTACAAGGCGAAAAAAGTAGCAGCAGTTGCTAAGGGCAAAAGAAAAGAAATTCTGGTAGAGGTCGTCAATCGACCTGAGGAGGTCGAACCTGAGGTTGAGTCTGAACAACCTCTAAAACCCCATCGATCAGTTGAGTCGCCATCAAGGTCTACTCATGTGGCCTCATTACCCTCAAAATATGCTCTTATCCCACCAGCTCCTACTTTTGTCCCAACTATTACTGGGACTAGCTCCTCAAGATCACAAGAAAGGTACCCTGATTTGTAGAGACCAAATGTAGATAACTTGATAGGCCACTGACCTGAGATATTACTGGACTTTCTCAGAGCTCCATCTTCTTCTAGAGAGTCCATTACAGCTCTCCCCATTAGGAGTTAGAACGATCGAGGGTAGCAATTTCTTGCTGAAATGTTAGTGGACGAAGCAATAATTTCAGTCCAACTCCATAGCCACAGATCAATCTTATATATAATGTCTGTGGCAGATAAGGTAATATTTTCAAACTCAAGTACTTTGGGATTTAATTGAATATTATAATCCATAACTCAAATTACCCTTTTTTTTCTTAGATGAAGGCTGAGCTAGATAAAATGCTTGAGGTAAAAAAACCAGGCATTGACCCTATTTGAGAAGATAGAGGCAGAAAAGGCGAGGTTTGTTGAAAAGGGAAAATATTACGAAGATCGCCTCAATAAAATAGGAGATGAACTAAACGCAAGGTTGACCTCGGAGCTTAAGTTTATGGATGACAACCAAACTCTACAAATTTTGGGGGGATAAAGCCACTGCCCGAGCTGATCATGGAAAGAATATGGCTGAAGAAGAAAAAGTTCGGGCTGATGAGGCTAAGAGAAGAGCTGAAGAGGCCACCAAGAGGGTGGCAGAGGTTGAGGCCAAGGCTTCTAAAGCGGTAGATAAATGAAGAGCTTCTCTTGATTTTGATGAGTTAGCTCAAGATGCTTATGTTATAGCCTTAGGAAAAATTATAAAATATATTGAAAAGGAGAGGTCGGGCTTTGACGTCTCCTTCTTGATAGAGACTTTTGAAGAGCAAAGGAAAGAACTTGAAAAGTTATCGATGGAGGCGAGAGTTCGTATCACCCCTGCTGATGAGAATATTGAACATGAAGTCCCTACTACTGAAGCTCCATCTGCCCCAGTTCCTTAGTTTTGTCATTACATATTTTTAACTTTTTGTCGAACTGCAAAACCTTTTTGAAACTTTACTTATAATTTTGTTTCATCGATTAATGAATATTAGCTTGTCTTTTTCTTTACGCAAAATGTCGTTACTCCTACAATTTTTGTAAGTTTTACGAGAAATGAACATTGCTATTTCTATTTGAACTAAGTGTTGCAGCATATGCAACCTCAGTTCAGCCTGCTGATGAGCAGGGCTTTACTAATTTCCTCATTTATGAAATTTTTCTAAGTGTTGCAGCACATGCAACCTTAGTTCGGCCTACTGATGAACATGGCTTTAATGATTTCTTCATTTTAGGAAAATTTTCTAAGTGTTGCAGCATATGCAACTTTAGTTCAGTCTGCTGATGAGCAGGGCTTTAATGATTTTCTCGTTTAGGGAAATTTTTTTAAGTGTTGCAGCACATGTAACCTTAGTTCGACCTGTTGATGAGCAGGGCTTTAATGATTTTCTCATTTAGGAAATTTTTCTAAGTGTTGCAGCACATACAACCGTAGTTCGATGAACAATATTTCTGTATATTTTTCTTTTTAACAAAACACACATTTTTATTATAGATAATAGATGCGAAATACGAAATATATTTACTTTTTACTGGTAATATTTCTTTATATGTTCTTCATTCCAAGGATGCAGCACGTGTCTGCCCTCCATATCTTCCAGCTCGTAGGCCCCCTTAAGTAGTATTCTGGTTACTCTATAAGGACATTCTCAATGAAGTCCTAGAGATCCAAAGTTAGATTCCATTATAGCTAGAAAACTTTTCCTTAACACCAAGTTGCCGACCTCGAGCTCCCGTATAGTATCTTGCATTGCGTTGCTTATAAACGACATTCCTAATTTTAGCCTCATTTCTTCTCTCTTTTACTAGATACAGTTCTCCTCGCAACACCTTCTCATTTTTTTCCTCATGATACATCATCGTTCGAATAGAAGGAATCCCTATCTCAAGTAGAATGACAGCTTCCACCCCGAAAGCTAAAGAGAAAGGGGTTTCTCTAGTGCTATTCCTAGACATAGTGTGATAAGACCACAACACTCTGAGGAGTTCCTCAGCCCATCCTCCCTTAAGGGCATCAAATTTGGCTTTTAGCGTATCTTGATGATCTTATTAATTGCTTCAACTTGGCCGTTAGCTTGAGGGTGGTTTGGCGTAGAAAAGTGCTTTCATATGTTAAATTCTTCACAAAAATTAGCAAAGCGAATACTGTCAAATTGCTTTCCATTGTTAGTTACAATGGAATGTGGTATTCCAAATTTGCATATAATGGACTTTTATATGAAGTCGGTGGTCTTTTGCTCGGTTATCTTAGCCAGAGGTTCAGACTCCACCCATTTGACGAAGTAATCTACTCCGACAATTGTAAACTTTGTTCTCCCTTTTCCAATAGGCATGGAACCAATTAGATCAACTCCCCACTTGGAGAAGGGCTAAGGAACCATTATATAGTTCAATTCTCCTGGTGGGAATTTTACGTTAGGAGCAAATCGTTGACATTTATCACATTTCCTAGCAAATTCCAATACATCATTCCTCATGGTGGGCCAAAAGTATCATTGTCGCACTATTTTTATGAACTAATGACTACCCATCAGAATGATTTCCACACACTTCTTCGTGTATTTCTTGCAAAGTATAAAGTGCCTCCTCTTCATTCAAGCATCTCAACAAAGGTATGTAATATCCTCGTTTGTAGAGAACATTGTCAATCAATGTGTACCTTGCTGACCTCATCCGAAGTTTTCTCACCTTAACGGGGTCTTCTGGATGTGACCCTATTTTCAAGTAATAACTGATTTTATCCATCCATGTTGGCTTGGGATCAGTCATCATAGAAATAATCTCCAATCTTTCGATGATCGGATGAGAAATCCTTCCTACAGGAATGCTGTCAAACTCCTAAATCCCTTCACTTGTTCCCAGCCGAGCTAAGGCGTTGGCATGACCATTTTGAGTTCGAGAAATGCGTTTGACTATCAAAGTTTAAAAATTTTTGAACTCTTGCTTGACAACCTGGAGATAACTGTTCATTCTTTCTTCCTTAGCTTGGTGGCTTCATTGACTTGATTGACCACCAATTGTGAGTTGTTGTAAACTATCAAATGAGCAACTCTAATGCCTTTCACCATTTTTACCCCTGCTATAAGGGCTTCGTATTCATCCTTATTATTTGAGGCTTTGAAGTCAAATAATAATACTTCACAGAATATCTGACGATTCGGACTAATCAAGACAACTCCAGCTCCGGACCGAGCTTCTGTAGAGGATCTATCAACGAAGATTTCCCATGAAGTGTCGTAAGGGGGTTCTTCTATTGGGTCTGAACTGAACTCCGCAACAAAATCAGTGAGCCCTTCATAGAGGGGCGGTGCTTGTACCTTATGTCGAACTGCCCGAGCTCTACTGCCCACTTAACCATCCAACCTAAAGTATCAGGCTTTTGTAGAACTTGCCTTAACGGGTAATTAGTTAAGATCTCGATTGGTGTTCCAAAAATTAGGGCCTCAACTTCCTTGCTGTCATAACCACAGCATAAGCCAGTTTTTCTAAAGGAGAATAACGAAGCTCGGCTTCATGAAGAGCTTTGCTTACATAGTAAATAGGATGTTGTATTCCTTCCTCTTCCCTAGCTAAAACAACACTAATAGCATGCTCAGACACATGCAAGATATCAAATAAGCATTTCTCTTGCTTTTGGTTTTGATAGCACTGGTGGTTGCGCCAATTGTTATTTCAGTTTGTCAAAGATGAGCTGGCATTCAAGGGTCAATTCAAAATTCTTCCTCCTCGTAAGACATTAAAGAAATGTTTGCACTTATCAGTCAACTTTGACATAAAAAGACCAAGGACAGCTGCTCGTCCAGTCAAACTTTGAACCTCCTTAAGTTTTGTTGGGGCATGCATTTCGATGATAGCTCGTATCTTTTTTGAATTTACTTTAATTCCCCGACAATTTACTATGTAACCCATGAATTTTCCTGAGCTCACACCAAAAGCACATTTGTGCGGGTTCAACTTCATCCCATATTTTCTCAAGATATCAAACATTTCAGTGAGATATTGGCAGTGGTCCCTGGCGTCCGTACTTTTTACTAACATATCATCAACATACACTTCCATAATTTTACCAATCTGATTGGCAAACATGGAATTCACCAGACGTTGGTAGGTGGCCCAGCATTCTTGAAACCAAAATGCATTATTTTGTAACAATAGAGACCTCGGTCAGTGATAAAAGCGGTGTGTTCCTAGTCTGGTTCATACACAGGAATTTGATTATATCCTGAATATGCATCCATGAAACTAAGTAGCTCATGTCCTGCTGTTGCGTCTACCATTTGATCTATCCTTGGTAGCGGGAATCTGTCCTTAGGGCATACTTTGTTCAAGTCGGTGAAATCTATGCACACCCTCTAATCTCCATTGTTTTTCTTCACAAGAACTGGGTTAGAAACCCAATTCGGATATTTTGCTTCACGGATAAATCCATTACGAAGTAACTTCTGCATCTCTTTTTTTAAGGCCTCGTACCTTTCTGGATTCATAGGTCGACGTCGTTGCTATCTAGGCCACACCATTGGGTCAATGCCCAACATGTGGCAAATAATTCCTAGATCTATTCCTTTCAGTTTCAAACTGAATCTCCACTACGATACTAAATTTGAGCTGACTTTTTTCACAAATTCTGCCCAAACTTACAAGATGTATAATTGGGACCTCTTCCGACCTTCCAATACAATATGAACACCCTTTCGAATCTAAAAGACTCCACCTCCTCTAGAGAATGTGTACCCTTTTGAATCAAGAGTACTCAATGAAATGAGATTCTTCTTCGAGTCTGGAATATGTCGAACGTGATCAAGTGTTCTACATGTTCCATCCACCAGCTTCAATTTGACTCTACCCCGACAAGATTCGTTGTTACGCATGACAACGACACCTTACGTCACAGTTTCATATGTTTCAAACAAATCTCGATTGTGACACATATGTGCACAAGCTATATCCAAAATTCACTCCTCGTCAAGTTTGGATTCCATGTTAGAAATCGTCAAAATATCTCCATCACTCAAATAGTTATCAGCTATGTTGGTCTCCTCTGAAATATTTGATTGCTTCCCATTATTTGCAATCAAATTACCTTTATTCTGCAATTTGTTGCAATCCCTCTTAATATGTCATTTCTTTTTACAATAATAGCAAACTTGATTACTGAAATTTGACATTAACTTACCCATTCTCCGATCTCCATGAACAACAAAGTTTTCTCCATCTCTGGCCTCAGATCCAACCAGATACTTTATCATCTCTTTTGAAAACAAGACATCATATCTATTTTCAATGGTGAAAGTATCACGACTATACAAAATCGTGTATTTAAACGAAATAAATGAAACGAGCAGCGAATACAAAAGTATTAAGGACAAATCTTCTTCATTATACTTTATCTCTAAAGTCTCCAAGTCAGCGACGATGTCCTTAAACACACTAGATGATCTTCCAAAGATCCGCCTTCAGCTATGCGATGAGAATACAACATCTGCTTCAGATGTAATTTACTTGTCAGATTTTTAAGCATGCATAATTGCTCCAACTTCAACCACAACACAACAGCTATTTTCTCATTCAAAACGTTATGAAAAATAATGTTAGAGAAATGAAGATGGATCTATGAAAGTGCATTCCAATCCTTTCGTTGTTTTTCCCCCGTCGTCTAAGCTGTGAGTATTTTGTCAAACCCAACAACGTATCATCTAAATCCATCGGCTCGAGTACAACTCGCATCTTCACTTGCCACAATCAGAATCTTGTATTGCGATCAAGAGCAGAATTTCATATTTCACGACTCTCGTCAATAACAAAAACCTCGAACAAATCACAACCAAGCTCTGATACCACTTGTGGAAATAAAACAGATCGAGGTAATATATATGACACGATATGAAATATATAATCGCAAACAAAAAAATATATAAAAGGGAAAAAAAATTAATTGATAGAGCAACAGAGTATTTTATTACACAATTATTCTATATTTCAGTATTATAAAACTTGTGAAAAGAGTTTAGTATTTATAAGGGTAGATGTCAACTCTAAAAACACCACAAAGATAGAAACAAGATCAAAAATCACGTGGAATAAATGAAACAATAGTTTTTCAATATTTTTCCAATAAAAATACGTGCAAAGAAGGAAAAAATATTTTCTCAAAAAATTCAACAGTTTTCACCAATTTTACCTCCATTTGAATTTTTGTTCACTCATATGAGTGTAGATTTTATGAAAATACGTTTCTATTATAATTAAAATAGTGTCCGACCAAAATTGTTGCTTAGAGGTTGACACAGTAATATACAATTGAGTATCTAAATACTAGAAATGAATTTGACTTGAATTCTATTAAATCCATAAATTTAATGCCTCAAATTTTATCAAATTCGTCAATTCGTTGCCTCAAATCCTATTAAATACATCGATACAAGATAGTGAAACATAATACTTTTAACTCTTTTAAAATATTTTCACCTCAATTGTCTTAAATATTTTCAAAGATAACCGATAATATTTGGAGTGAAATCGAGACTCGAGCACCGAAAGAACACTTTCTCATTTTAAACAAGATAAAATTATTTTTCCAATTTCACGTGCCTGTCTTTACGTCAGCTGATATAAGCCTAGAGTTGATCAAAATATATTCCTACTACATTTGAAAATCGTGATTGATCCAAAATTGTTACTTTGAGGTCATATAGTGACACATGATTGAGTATTTTTATACTAGCAACAAGACTATTTCAATTTTATTGAATCTGTCAATATAATATCTTAGCTCTTTTTAATCACTACTATATTAAAAGAGGCGCTTTCAGGTTCACTATTCATTTGCAAATCTTACTCACAGATCACTGTTCCATATCCGG
>CAIGRN010095397.1:0-12497 GCA_903798345.1 Fraxinus anomala | reverse complement strand
CATGATTCTTGGAAAGACTGAATCAACCACTGCCATATGCAACATTGAAAGTGCACTTGCATCTCTTTGCCTTGCTTCTTTAAATTCCTTCTTCTTGGGTGCTGTTAGGATTTCCTCATTTTCAGGTTCTTCAAAGTCATTCTCCACCATATCCCATAGATCCACAGCCATGAATGAAGTCTTCATCTTCACACACCAAAAATCATAGTTTTGGCCATAAAAAATTGGAACAAATGACTGCTGTAAACTTCCACTTGAACNTGCCTTGCTTCTTTAAATTCCTTCTTCTTGGGTGCTGTTAGGATTTCCTCATTTTCAGGTTCTTCAAAGTCATTCTCCACCATATCCGATAGATCCACAGTCATGAACGAAGTCTTCATCTTCACACACCAAAAATCATAGTTTTGGACATCAAAAATTGGAACAAAGGACTGCTGTAAACTTTCACTTGAACCACTTGTGCTCGCCATTTTAATTTTAGCAAAAAAAACCCTCCATTTTTAACCCTTGATCCAGATTTTTTTTTTGCTGCAGTAGAGAACGAACCACAGCAGAGGACGAACCAGACCTGGAGATGCTCTGATACCAATAATGTTGGCTGTTTTTTATATCTTTGTGGAGCTACAATGTGTGGAAATAACAGTAGAAATGTACCGGCAGCAAGAAGGAAATAAGCTGGATAGTAAAATCGGTGATGCCGGGGGAAAACAGGGGTGCTAATTTGATTTTTTTCAATTGATGGTACAGCAACATTTTTACATTATAAAAGTGAAATTTTAACCTACTACAATATATAAAATCAACCCTACACTTGTCTATTTTACAGCCCTTGATTTAGACAAAATAAAGAAATATTTCTTTGACTCTCTAAACACATTGCACATCAACAATTATCTTATGATCATCATTTGCCCTTGACAATTTCTTAAGAGTATGGGGTCCACATGATTAAATTCGCTTGTGGTGGATGTTTAAGATGGGATTCTGGTGATAGAAACACTTATCAAGAAGAAGTCGACAAATGATATGTTTGTTGGAGAGTTCACCATAAAGAGATGGGTGTTTGAATCATGCAATAACGGATATAGTGGATGTGGATCTAGTAAATGCAGTTGAAGACAATATTCGAGCTAAAGAGAGTTGCTTTAGATCAATAAGGGAACTAGCACTAGAATGTATGGATTATTTGCCCTAGGAGAGGCTTGATATCAAAGATCAAATATGTTCTAACAAGGCTCAAGAAGTTCAAGAATAAGGCAGTTGATTTTACTATACAATGATATTACCTCATCTTCTGCTACATGATCATGCATTTCCTTCTCCATTTATCATTAAGAATTTCACCAAATCCAAAGGAATAAATTCTGATATAAAGGTCAATATTTTTCTAATGAAGGGATATTCTTGGGGATTTGAAGTTGCTACCTGAGGTTTAATAAATAAAAAAATAAAAAAAGACAAAATAGATTAATAAATTCATGAAATAACAAAAAAAAATGCATATGATCATGTAACATAGTTTGGGAGACTTGTACAAGAAAGGTTGATCAGCAGGAGTTGATTGGATGTTTCTTCTTCTTTCCTTTTCCCTTTATATTTGTTCTAATATTGAAGATTTTTTGGTTGGTTCATAATTGAAATTGGGAAACGCATATAGAGTCTAATAAAGGATAAGTATAAGACATTGGAAAAAAAAAGATAAGGATAAATTTATCAAGAATTCGAAGATTGTTTTCGCATCACTTTTTCGAAGATAAATTTAATAATGAGCTAATCAAAGAAAATTTTCCATAGTAAAAAATAAACAAAGATTAGCTAGCTCATTCTATAAAATCGATAGATTATTTTAGAAGAAAGCAGAACTCCAAAATTTTATAAAGCGTGATACATAATATATATGGCAACATAAGAAACTTTTGGGTCTAATAGTGTAGTTTAAGAAAGTTTGAGGTGTTAAGTGCAAACTAGCAAAATTATCTCACCGATGGAGACAATATTATTAGAGTGTAAATAGATTATTACTAGTGAAAAGTCATGTTTTGGGTAATTTAGTAAATTTGAGAAAGTCTAAGGATTAAAGAGAAAATTATGAAAAAGATTAGCAATAATGATTATTAAGTCTTTAGATTTTGCATTGATGACTCATAATGATAATAGTGAGTTTTATGAGCTCAAACTTGAGACTCGGCCCTAAATTCAACGAGTGTAAGGTTTGGTGACTAGATTGTAAATAGAGAGAAAGATATTAATTTTGACACGAAGGTGGCGAGTCAAGTTTATTACATGTTGAAAAGGATAACGAGATGCTAAGGATTTTGATTTTGGCACATTTTGATAATTTTAAGATGTTGAGGGACTTAGTTGAAAATAATTTTGACGTCAATATTTTTATTAGATGGGGTCAAATAATCAAGTATTTGAAGGCGTTAGAATTATCATATAATATACTACTCATTTCAAAGCTCGTGTTAAAAGGTAAATTATGGACCATTAAAGTAAATTACTTGGAGGGTAGAATTAGTTATCATGTCAATATTGGGCAAGTTTAGTAGCTTATAATTAATCATATATATTAAAATCAAGAAAAAGTTAATTTAGAGAAGATCGAATCAAGTTAGAGCCGATCAAAGATGTTAAAAGTAACCTCATGCATTCTCACTTAATCATGTTCATTCAATTTCAAAGTCATTCACGTCAAAAACAAAGCTTTACCTCCCCAAAATTTGCCAAGACTTTCAAAGGTTTTGAGCTATTATAAGGAGGCGTAAACAACTCAAAATTATTCTTCAAGTAGTCATATTTTAAGTTTAAGGTGAGGTCCTCAATGTTATTAGTGGTTTGTCCACATATTTTCAATTATGTTGTTATATATATAAATTTAATGACTTCAATTAAGTTTAAGGCGTGGTCCGCAAGCATCTCATTGAGTATAATTCGTCATATTTATACTCATCCATCATTATTTACAATTTCAGTGTACTGTACAGTGGCTGTGGCTGATGAATAGATATGTCATTGGACCACGGATCCTCCTCATAAAGTACTTTAATTAGTAATAAAATTAGAATTTAAGTGCATTTAAAATTATCTGATATATTTTGTTTGTTTTATAGAGAATCAAACTCTCATTTGTGTACTTTTATATTTTCACTAGTGGTAGATCGTGTATTGCACGGTGACTATCATAATTTTGTAAGAGATTTTTTTACAACGACAATGTATTTTAGTGTTGGGCTTTGTGGAGTCTAGTTTTATTTGATCCGGTTGACGACCTGATCCAAATAATATTGCGTGATTTTTTAATGGGAGATTTTCTGAGGCTTAGTCCATGGATCGGAGGTTTGGGCAGAGCGCTCATGGACAAGCCTCCTAGCCCCTGGAAAATTTTGTGGGCCCGTTTTATTGCCCATTGTGAATCCTATGCTTAGGATATATAAAAAGCAGCTTTGATGATTAGGGTTCTTGAATCAAATAGAGAGAAAAAAATGTACCACTGCACTTTGTATTTTTCTATGATAATAGTGAAATCCCTGCAATTCCGTGGATGTAGGCAAATTAGCTAAAACACATAAATATTGTCTTGTGCTTGTGATTATTTTCTTTTGGCGTATGTTTTCTCTAGGTTGTGTTTCTCACAGGTTGGAAATTTTGGGTTGATTCCATACAGCTGGTATCAGAGCTTAGGGTTAGGTTTGAGTGGGAGCAATGGCAGATGAAGCAGGAAAGGCGTCTGGAATAGAAAAGTTCGATGGCACAGACTTCGCGTATTGGAGGATGCAGATTGAAGATTATGTCTATGGGAAGAAATTGCATCTGCCTCTTTTGGGGACAAAATCTGAGACAATGAAGGCTGAGGAATGGGATCTTCTTAACAGACAGGTACTGGGAGTTATTAGGTTAACTCTGTCTAGATCTGTCGCACACAATGTTGTAAAGGAGAATACCACAGTAGATCTGATAAAGGCTCTGTCTGGTACATATGAAAAATCGTCAGCAAACAACAAGGTGCATTAAATGAAAAAGCCGTTCACTCTGAAGATGGCAGAGAACGCATCAGTAGCACAACATCTAAATGAATTTAACACTATCACAAATCAATTATCGTCTCTAGAAATTGATTTTGACGATGAGATCCGTGCACTGATTGTTTTAGCTTCTTTGCCAAACAGTTGAGAGGTAATGAGGATGGTAGTAAGCAATCCTACAAGAAAGGAAAAGCTGAAGTACAATGACATACAAGATTTAATTATGGCTGAGGAGATTCGCAGAAGGGATGTAGGTGAAACTTCAGGATTTGGTTCTGCCATAAACCTTGAGACAAGAGGTAGAGCTAATGACAGAAATTCAAATCGAGGCAGATCAAAATCCAAAAATTCTAATCAGAATAGAAGTAAACCTAGATCATGTCAACAAGTACAATGCTGGAACTGTGGAAAAACAGGTCACTTTAGGAGGCAATGTAAAAGTCCTAAGAAGAAGAATGAAGATGATTCTGCTAATGCTGTAACAGAAGAGGTACACGATGCATTACTTCTTGCAATAGACAATCCACTTGATGATTGAGTTTTAGATTCAGGACCTTCATTTCATACCACTCCACACCGAGAAATCATACAGAATTATGTTGCAGATGATTTTGGTAAGGTGTATTTGGCTGATGGTGTAGCCTTGGATGTTGTGGGTATGGGAGACTTCCGGTTATTGTTACCCAGTTGGTCTGTTTGGTTACTAGAGAAGGTTCGACATATTCTTGACTTGAGGAGGAATCTGATTTTTATTGGACAACTTGATGATGAAGGGCATGCAATACTATTTGTTGGTGGTTCTTGGAAGGTTAGAAACAAGACTGGTACTCTATATATGACCTCAAGTCCAAGAGACACAATTGCAGTTGCTGAAGCAAGTAATAATACAAGCCTATGGCACCGCAGACTTGGTCACATGAGTGAGAAATGGATGAAGATGCTGCTATCAAGAGGAAAACTACTAGAATTGAAGTCTATTGAGTTTGACATGTGTGAAAGTTGCATCTTAGGAAAGCAGAAAGAGGTAAGCTTCTTGAAAACTGTTAGGGCACCAAAGGCTGAAAAATTGGAGTTAGTACACATTGATCTGTGGGGTCCTTCTCCGGTTGCATCCCTTGGAGGTTCAAGGCACTACATTACATTCATTGATAACTCAAGCAAAAAGGTATGGGTTTATTTTCTGAAAAATAAATCTAATGTATTTGAAACTTTTAAGAAGTGGAAGGCCATGGTTGAGATAGAAACAAGTTTGAAAGTAAAATATTTGATGTTAGATAATGGAGGAGAGTACATAGATGGAGGGTTCAGTGAGTATTGTGATGCATAAGGCATTAAGATGGAGAAGACCATTATTGGGACACCACAACAGAACGGTGTGGCTGAGCGTATAAATAGAACTCTCAATGAGCATGCTAGGAGTATGAGGTTGCATGCTGGACTACCAAAAACTTTCTGGGCTAATGTTGTTAGCACTGCAGCTTACCTAATAAATCAAGGACCATCAGTTCCCATGGAGTTCAGACTTCCTGAGGAGGTTTGGAGCGGTAAAGAGATAAATTTTTCACATTTAAAAGTTTTTGGTGGTGTTTCTTATGTTCATATTGATTCTGATACTCGTAGTAAACTTGATGCAAATTCCAAAATATGTTTTTTCATTGGCTATGGTGATGAGAAATTTGGCTATAGATTTTGGGATGAACAAAACAGGAAAATCATCAAAAGTAGAAATGTGATATTTAATGAATAGGTTATATACAAGGACAGGTCAACTGCAGTGTCAGACATTACAGAGATGGATCAAAATAAATATGATTTTGTCAACTTAGATGAATTGACTGAAAGTACCATCCAGAAAATGGATGAAGAAGATAAGGAGAATGTAGATTTACAGGTAGACCAGAGTACACCTGTAGCTGAAGTTCTTAGAACTTTCAGGACCATTAGACCTCCACATCATTATTCACTGACTCTAAATTATCTCATGTTGACTAATGGTGGTGAGCCAGAGTGTTATGAAGAAGCCTTGCAGGATGAAAATTCAAGCAAGTGGGAGTTAGCCATGAAGGATGAGATAGATTCCTTGTTAGGGAATCAGACATTGGAATTGACTAAATTGCCAGTAGGAAAGAAGGCTTTGCACAACAATTGGGTATACAGGATAAAGAATGAGCATGATGGTAGCAAGCGTTACAAGGTCAGATTAGTTGTCAAAGGGTTTCAGCAGAAGAAGGGCATTGACTACTTAGAAATATTTTCTCCAGTTGTGAAGATGTCAACAATTAGACTGGTACTAGGAATGGTGGCTGCAGAAAATTTACATCTTGAGCAGTTAGATGTGAAGTCGGGTTTCCTTCATGGTGACTTGGAGGAAGACATCTACATGATTCAGCAGAAGAGTTCACTGTTCAGGGACAAGAGAATCTAGTCTGCAAACTGAGAAAGAGCTTGTATGGCCAAAAACAAGCTCCAAGATAGTGGTACAAGAAATTTAATAATTTTATGCATAGAATTGGGTTCAAGAGATGTGAAGCTAATAACTGTTGCTATGTTAAGTCCTTTGACAATTCTTATATCATTTTATTGTTGTATGTGGATGATATGCTCATTACAAGGTCTATTATTGAGGAGATTAATAATTTAAAGAAGCAATTGTCAAGACAGTTTGCAATGAAGGAGTTGGGAGCTACAAAGCAAACCCTTGGTATGAGAATCATTAGAAATAAGGCTAATGGTACATTGAAACTTTCATAGTCAGAGTATGTGAAGAAAATTCTCACCAGGTTCAACGTGAATGAAGCTAAACCAGTGAGCACACCCTTGGGTAGTCATTTTAAACTAAGTAAAGAACAATCACCGAAGACAGAAGAAGAAAGGGACCACATGAGCAAGGTACCATATGCCTCATGGTGTGTACAAGGCCAAACATTGCACATACAGTGGGAGTTGAGAGCAGATTCATAAGTAGGCCATGAAAGCAGCATTGGGATGCAGTCAAGTGTATTCTGATATATCAAAGGGGTTAATCAGATACATGTCTTTGCTTTACAGGTGCAAGCTTGAAACTGCAGGGTTATGTAGATACTGATTTTGCTGGTGATATTAATAGTAGAAGGAGTACTACTAGGCTTGTATTTACTTTAGGTGGTACAGCTATATTATGGGCTTCAAATCTACAAAAGATTGTTACTCTGTCTACTACTAAATCTGAGTATGTTGCAGCAACTGAAGCTGGAAAGGAGATTATTTGGCTACATGGTTTCTTAGATGAATTGGGTAAGAAGCTGGACATGGGCATTCTACACAGTAACAGTCAGAGTGCAATCTTCCTTGCTAAAAATTCGGCTTTTTATTCAAAGTCGAAGCATATTCGGACAAAATATAATTTTACCCATTACCATGTTGAAGATAAGCTAATAATACTTGAAAATATTTGTGGATCTAAGAACTCGGTAGACATGTTGACTAAGGGTGTCATTATTGAAAAGCTAAAGCCGTGTGCAATTTCACTTGGCCTTCTAGCTTGAGGACGGGAGGATGAGTTGCAGGGATGAGGGATTGTGTTTTTAAGAGGATTACGGTTGATGTTGGTCATTGAACTAGTCTCCAAGTGGGAGATTTGTTGGGCTTTATAGAGCCTAGTTTTGATTGATCCGATTGACGACCCGACCCGAATGATATGGCGTGATTTTTTTATGAGAGATTTTCTGAGACTTGGTCCATGGAGCGGAGGCTTGGGCCCATTTTATTGCGTATTGTGAATCATGTGCGTAAGATATATAAAACGCAGCTTTGGTGATTAGGGTTCTTGAATCAAATAGAGAGAAAAAACTGTACTAGCCACTTTGTATTTTTCCCTGATAATAGTAAAATCCATGCAACTCCATGGACGTTGGCTAATTGGCTGAACCACATAAATATTGTCTTGTGCATGTGATTGTTTTCTTTTGGCATGTGTTTTTTCTAGGTTGTGTTTCTCACAGGTTGGGAATTTTAGGTTGATTCCCTACATTTTAGAACATGTAAAATTTAGTTATATAGTGTCAATAATGTGAACATCTGGGTTTATCATATGGGCCAAAGTTCTACTATCGATTCCACCTCTCATTTTGCAAATGCTAACAATATCCTGTTATTTAACAAACTAATTAACTAAATGAAAATAGATCCCAGAACTCTTGAACCCAGCAAGTAGCATTAATCCAATTTGTAAAATAATAAGGACATGCATCTTTATGTGAGTAAGAGCTTGATGTGCCAGTATCTACAGACCTCAGCCTAGTCTTCCTCATTTCAAACTGAAAAATGAAATAGACAAGACATCAATGAAACAAATCTACAGTTTATGTGTTTTATGAATTAATTAAACAATGAAACCAGTAGAACATCTAATTTCTAAAATATCATCCATTTATGCAATATATGGCAAAAGTTGATTATAAGTAACTACGATGACTCTCAATCTTATAACTTCTTCCAATCAGCCACAAAATTGTAAAGAAAGTTGATTCTTGTCGCATCAAGGGAACAAATCTTCAGTTTACATATTGGTTGATTTGTAAAATAATGCAAAATGCTCAACAGAGCATCTAAGTTCTAAAATATTAGCTACAATATGCAACATATGATAGTCAAGTAGTTGTCTAGTAAGTAAATTTCGACCTAATGACCCATTGAGATCATACAAATTTTAACTTCCAAGTAGGCAAAGCATTGGGAAGGGGAGAAAAAAGTGACAAACATCAATTGTTGAACCAAATTCTATCAACATCAATTGTTGAACCAAATTCTATCAAGAAAACTGATTCTTATTGATACCCTTTTCTTTTGAGATAAGATACATAATTTATGTTATTTGCATCAACTACTGCCTAAAGAAAATTTCGAGCTCTAATAGATGTGCAGATGAGAAAACATTAAACTAACTTCTAAGTTTTCGAAGTTGTACCTTGTTATAAATTGAATATATATAAAATAATTTCAAACCTTCTCAGTCTGGTATACTCATTCTGTATCCATTCCATATTGTACGTTTGCATATAGAAACCTTTTATCAGCCATCATTTTCAATCTTTTCAGCACATCAGCTGGTTGAAGTGAAGAAGAGTGTTGTTGTTTCGTAAATATTACATCCTTCCCACCCATCTTTATACCAACAATAATATGCATGCCAAAATTTTCAATGAAGCTGAAAGAAAAACATGAATTTATAACAAAGGAGGAATCTTAGAAAAACAATACATTTTAAAATATAACACAAAGGTAGCAAACGGTATCATGGATCCATCCAATTATATTTAATAGCAGAACTCAACCACCTTTAGCTCAGAATTTATAAGACTTCATTTGTAAATAATATATTCTCATATAGAATTTTATATGATTAATAACATAAAGAGGCCTAAATTTAGTTACTGGACCTCGTACTTCTTAGCTCAGAAGATATACTTTCAAAGAAAGGTACACAGATTGGGCAAGCCATTACAAAGGTGTACAAGCTTTCTTAGTATTCTATCATCTTCCCTTTTCTTCACACATAAGTACGCAGTTGCCCAGCCATACTACCAACTCCTTAAAAATTGAAAAAGCAAGATTAGCAGAAACATCGCATTGCCACTGACAATTAGCAGAAGCCCCGGACGGTGCGCAAAGTACTTTCAACCACACACAACTATAATCTACCCCTTCTATAAACAAGGAATAAATAGCAAAACAGGATTCAACTTTTCAAAACACCAATAGAACAGAAGGCTTAAAAATAGATTGCAATCAGAATAATAGCAGTGTCTCCATTAAACTTTTACCTTGCCAATGCAGCAAGCTCCCATGATGATGGGACTTCTTTTTTACGTGATCACACAGCACCATCCGAGATTTTTTGAATGGAAATGTGTAGTGTTATGAACATTCCATCAAGAGCAAGGCTTTTTGTGTATGCTGCATCTTCTTGCCAACTACCAAAAACTCAAATGTACCATTAAAGAACCCAAAAGGAATTTCTCCGGTGAATGACAGCTCTTGGTTAAATTGCTCTAACATCTGGAGGGTAATCTTAAAATAATCATGAAATTCAAGATAAAAGTGTAGTATAAGTTAAAACACGAAGTATGGAGCAGTAGTAACATTTATAAGTAAGCAGAGAATATGTATGCATTTATTTGTTCTTCCAATCTTCTACTTTTTCTAGTTTTTGGTGGTTTTATTTTGTGTTTATTATTGGTGAATGGAGTGAAAGAGAAAAAGTTCATTTCAGAAGTTGTTAAAGCATTACATTAAACCAACTTTTATATGTAACTATTTCACAACATTCTTGCTCCAGATTAAAAGAGTACACAATAATATTAACAAGTAATTGAAGTATGGTAACATAATCAAGCTTGTACAGAGTTTACACCATTGAACAGGACAGAGGGAAAGAGAGAGAAAGAGAGAGATACATAACTATATATTTTAAGCAAGATTGATTCTTGACATTAAAACCACATTGATGCAATCACAAATAAATGGCTACAACCATGTAAAATAAGACTCCCTGGCCACGAATGTGCTTGATTTAAAAAATGAAAAAACATAAATTCTTAGCGAAAGTGTACGCACGCTATATACCAATCAGTTATAGATACTTCCATAAATAGATAAAAGAAAGGAATGAATGAATAAGTAGTGAAAGTAAACAAAATGAAACTTCCTGAAAGGATAGAATATCTTAGCGAAATCGCATCCTCTTTTCTTTATCGCACTTGATCGATTTTGAAATATTTGGCATAGAAGTCCAACAAAGTAGAACAATCTCCCTACCCTGATCCTCAACTATCTCAATCAAACGTGAATCCCCTTTACAGTACTTCAACCTTAGATCTAAGGATATGCCAGCTTTTAGAGGATAGTGGAAGAAATTGAGATAAATTTTGATTCCAAGGATAGTGATTAATGGGGATCATGTTTCTTCTCCACAAACAGTTCAATGAAATTCAGCTTGTAATAGATAGCAATAATGTGAGGCTTACAATATTATTGACTGGTTTTGGAAATATATTTCGAGCAGCGGATCTCTGGTGATCATCACTCTCTAATGATGGCAAACTGAGCTTGCTGATAGTCTTACTTAAGCTTCCAACATCTCAATTGCACTCCTAAAACAGAAAAAAATTATATATTCATACTACGAGCACATCTATCTCCAGATGCACAAGAAAGAATACTAGCAAACAGAATTTTTCAAAACACAAGACATCAGCGAGGAACTCACAGATACATCATGCTTTCCAGCTTCTGAAATGCCCTGGGAATAGTTCCATTCAATTTTGTTACCATGTATGTTACTATCATCGAACCATTCATCAAATAATCTAGAAAGATGAAAATTTTAAAAGGAAAAGGAATACTGGACTACATTAGATGCTTACAGGCTATTCAAATTTGTTCAAGAGCTAAGATTATCATGTATAGGCCCATCTAAGTGGTGGTTGGCAACATTTCTGCGACGAAGCAACATGATTAACTCAAATTTTGTAATCTATAATGATTTATATAATATTAATGAAAATAGTCATAAGAAACATTACATACAAGTCAAATAAATCTCTGAGCTTCCCAAATTCTGGTGGAATATGTTGGATTTGTGGCCTATAGGTTGGAATTTTTGGGAATATATTTTTCCTTCTTTGCCCGTATTTGAAAAAATATTATTTCCTTTATTTCACGCGTTTTGTGAAAATATTGTTTCCTTTATTTCACGTGATTTGTTTTTATCTTGTTTCCATCTTAGATTTGGACATCTTCCATATAAATAGTAGACTTTTCATTCAGTTTTTGTGAACAGAAATGATGAAATTGTATTTTCTCTCCATTTGTTGCTTAATAAAATATCGGTCCCTTAGTTAATTTTTCTTTTCTTTATTTTAAATCTTTTTCTTTTTAGGTGAGCGATCAATTCTTCATATTGCTCCATTAATCTTTTCCAATTTTCACAACGCATGGGTTCAAAGGGTCCCAACAAGTGGTATGAGAGCTACAAGTTGTTGAATTTTTATTTGAGATTTCTAGTTTCAATGGCTACCATAAAGTATGACATTCCGCTTTTGGATCGCAATACAAGGTTTTCTCTGTGGCAAGTAAAAATGAAAGCAATTCTAGCGCAGATGGATTTGGACGATGCTCTGTTGGGTTTTGATAAAATGCCAACAATTTGGAGAACATAGGAGAAGCAACGGAAGGATCGGAAGGCGCTATCTATGATTTATCTTCATCTTTCTAACAACATTCTTCATGACGTGGTTAAGGAGAAATCGACTGTTGCATTGTGGTTGAAACTGGAGCAACTGTGCATGACAAAGATTACTGTCGAGTAAGTTGCATCTGAAGTAGAGACTTTATTCTCATCGAATGGTAGAAGGGAGTTCTTTGGAGGACCATCTGGTCGTGTACAAGCAAATCATCACTGACCTGGAAACGTTAGAAGTCAAGTATGATGAA
>CAIGRN010095396.1:0-13730 GCA_903798345.1 Fraxinus anomala | reverse complement strand
CCCCCCCCCCCCCCCCCCCCCCCCAATCATCACGCAGTGTTTTGATCTTGTGATTCAATTTGTTTTCAACAAGATTTTTAAATTGACTAAACACTTTCAAGGCTTCAGATTTGAGTTTTACGGGGTAAATCCAAGTGAACCTGCTGTAGTCATCTAGGAATGTAATGTAATATTTGAATCTTGAGGTTGATAACACAGGTGTAGATCCCCATATGTCAGTGTAAACCAATTCTAAAGGTGTTTTGGCATAAGATGAAGATAGGGAGAAGGGTAGCAGATGAGATTTTCCAAGTTGGCATGCATTGCAAAATGAACTGATGGTATTTTCCTTTGCTTTCAGATTACAAACTTTGAATACTTGAGTCATCATTTGGCTGGAAGGATGACCAAGTCTATTATGCCATACATCAATATTAAAGGACTATTGACTCGAACTGACAAAGGGATTAACAAAGGATTCCTGACTGAGTTTAACTGAGGACACTTGACTGTTAGGAACTGAGGAAATGTTGTAGCATAATTTATTTTGAATGCTTGATTGATGAAGGAGTTGACTGATGTTTTGCTGAGGAAAATCCAGTTGATACAGCCCCTCCTTAAGCTTCCCTTGTAGCATCACCTCCTTCGTAGACAAGTCCTTGACAGATTTGATTCTCTGATGCCAATTGTGATACACTAATAAGATTCTTCTTTATTTCAGGTACATGTAGCAATTTTTTCAGAACTAGTGTTTAGTCATTTAGAGCAGGAATATGTGAGGTTCCAAAATGTGAAATGTGTAACTTACTTCCATCTCCCACCATGACTTTTTCCTTACCAGTGTACTCACTTGCTGAGGTTATGTTTCCTTTATCAAATGTGATGTGGTTGCTGGCTCCTGTGTCTGCAAACCATGCTGGATCTCATACTGTGTTAGGCGTGGCTAGAAGAGCTGCAGGTGATGAATAATTTATCCTCTGATTAGGTGGAGTACCTGTATACCTCTCATCATATCTAAAGTTACATATCTTTGCCTTGTGTCATGCTTTCCCATATACTTGGCAAACTAGTCTATCACCTCCAAATGTATTACCTCATCTGCTCCTACCTTTTCTTCCACTTCTGTAGTAGTTGAAGTTGGTGTATCTTCCTCCACTATTTGGCCTATTGGATCTGAAGTGATGATGGCCATAGCTTGATCTCTGTGAGAAATTTGCTGAGGTTTGATCAAGGCTTATCTCAGCCATTTCATTTCTGATTGAGTTGAGGTGATCCAATCGACTCTCATAAGTCATTAAGGTAGATTGGAGTTCACATCAGGAGATATGGTCCCTGCTGTTAAGTTGAACCATTATTGGTGTATAGTCCTCATCTAGTCCAGCTAGAACTTGAGTGATCAAATCAGTGGGAGTGATAGTTTTGCCGGCAATTGTAAGATTATGAGCTAGTTGTTTTACCTTATTAAGGTACTGATCTATGCTCATACTTCCTTTCCTCATTTTTTGAAGTTCTCATGTAAGGAAGATAATCCTTGATCTATTTTGAACTCCATAGCTTTCTTTAATGGCAGTCCATAGTTCAGTTGAGTTGGCTGCACCCATCACCCTCATTGCAATTTTTGCAGTCATGGAGGAGTAAAGCCACCCCATCAACATTTGGTCTATTGACATCCATTGGCTAAATTCTGGATTCTTCATCATTTCAACACTGGTTCCACCTTCACCTGTGACTTGGGTTGCTGTGAACTCTTGAGGACACATCTTTATCCCAAGAATGTACCCTTCCAGATTATGTCCTCGAATGATTGGGAGGATCATATTTTTCCATAGCAGGTAATTGTTTTTATCTAACTTCACATATATGGTTTGAGTCAGATTTACAACAAAGGGTGAAAGATTATTGCTTCCAAGTGATGGTGCAGCAGTGCTGCTAGAGAGGGATTCTAGAGCTGTTGCTGGATCAGCATTTTGAGGGGTATGACTAGCGTTTGCCATGGCTGTGCTCTGATACCAAGTCAAATTCTTAGACTAAGCAAGGGATAGTGATGAACCATAAGTCTTATTCATTGAGCGGATGAATATATATTACATAGCATAAACACAAGAATAATCTAGAAACTAAGTATGTTAGGTAGTTCCATAATTTATAGATCATGTTGGGAATAATAGTACAACTGAATTGTGGTCCAAAACATAAAGAAGGACACGTTAATGACAACGTGGATGGATAATGCTGATTCATCAATGAGATGGCCGAAGCATGGAGATGAGGTAGCTGATCTTAATTCTCAACATTCTCCAACCCGCAGAATGTTCTCAAAGCCTGCCAAGCAGATTTCGGTGATATCCACTTGGTTGGGAATAACTAGAAGATCGCAAAATGGCTTTATACAACCCTCGTGCACCAAGAACCTGCTACCAAGATGAAGCATTAATCCTCAACCTAAATGTACAATAAGCTATGAAAATATGACAATAGCTGTGAAGAATTTACTTAATTTGCTCATTAGTTCCCTCAGTCGTGGCATTGTAAATAGCCGAAGCAGCTGCCATTTGTATCTCAAATACGTCACTTTGAAGCAGTTGGACAAGAGGTGAAACAATACCAACCTCAATCACAGCCTGTGTATTAAGATGACATATCCACATCATCCGTCATTTAAGAATTATAAACGGAAGAGTACTTCAACTTACAAATAGAAACAGAAGTATAAATGTCAAATTCAGCAAAACAAAGTACTACGAGACATAAATTGTAAAATACGGCAAGCAGAAAAATGTTCAGTCTTGATTTTCAAAACAATAACTGACTTGTGACAACTAAAATGTTTTTACTCCAGCATCATTCCTCCTCTTTCTCCAATTAAAAAAGGCATAAAAATATTGCTTATTTATCTCAAGGCATCTATTATGAGCGCATAGAGTGTTACACCCCACTTATTATAGCTGCAGTCAAAAAAATTATTTAGTCAAAGTCAAAATTCAAATAGTTAAAGTCACCGTCAAATAAGGACTTTAGTTGAACAAATGATTTCATGGGGTTTAATTTGTAATTACTAATACTTAAAGTATTTGACTTCAGTTGAACAAATGATTTCATGGGGTTTAATTTGTAATTACTAATACTTAAAGGGCCATAAATAATACCAAATAAGAATTTTCTATTATTCGTATTAAAGGGCTAAAAATTATATTATAAGAAGATTATATATATTAAAATCATGTTTTTAGACCTAAAATATAAATTAATAATAACACAAATATGATTCTTTCTCAGATAATTTATTTACCATATATGCTTCTTCTTCCAAAACTCCACATTACAAAGGGAGAGAAAAAAAAAAGCAAACAAAAGATTTATTTGTTGCAAACTCCAAATTCAGATAATAGCCTTGCCTTTTATTTTGATGCAATTATTTGTTGATAACAATCGAATATATGTGCTGATATTGATATGTTGCAAGAAAATTTTCTTTTATATATATATAGACAAACAAAATTTTTAATCAAAAATAGGTAGGCAATTTTTTTTAACACGGATCAATGTCCAAACTATTAGAAATCTAATTTGCAGAACGAAAAATACATATACTAAATAAGAACAAACTGGAAGTATTATTGTAGGTACGAATAAGGTAGTAATTATAATTGTAGATTAGTTTACGGAATTTAAAATATTGTTGAAGTAACATATGAATCGATAGAGGGAAAAAGAATATGCAAACAGAAGATTATCAACTGCATAGTTTATTATTTCAGAAAGAACATGAATATGAAATAAAATTGTAGAAATGTATAATCGCTAAAGGTAACTTATTTGCAAAAACAGAGGCCTATGTATTACACAGTGTCCTTAAAACAGATTCACTCTCTCACCGTAAGTACTTGAGATTTCTTTGAGCATCTGTCTCCTAGGATACAATGAAAAATCAGTAAAAACTCAGCATTGCGTTTCTACGCCGGCGAACTGAAATTGTGTCATAACATGACCACCAAGACTTTGGACAAAAAGAATTGTAAATAGGGTATAGAGAGAAATGAGAGATTTATGTATGGAATGAAGAAGAAATTGACTATCTAAATAAGCTCTTATTGAAGGCATAATGAACCGGGAGTTAAAAGTGTTATAGCCACTTGGAAGAAAAAAAAAATTAAGACAATATAGGAAATAAAGGCAAAAAATGTACCCTCCTAAGGGGTCAATTTTGGTCCATCCAATCCGATATTCATGTACGCGGGTCAGCTCACACACAAGTTCAACGTCTCATGTACAATTCGGTCCTTGATTTACACCCCTTATGCGCGTACGGGGTTGACCTATAGTTGATTTCATCCTTAATGTTTTGATCAAAATAAATAAGATTAATATTATTTCTAACAATTGATTTTGAATTATGATGGTTCAATGTTAAAATCAATCAAACATTATAAATCAGACTCAAAATGAAGATCAAAGTGAAAGTTAAGCATTCAAGTAAAATTATTCGAGACAAGAACTAAAAAGGTAAACGTAAAAAATGATCAAGATCAAGAGTATGAGAAATGATATCAAAGAATTATCAAGACGAGACGTCTAAGAGGCAAACTTCGAAGTAAGATCAAAGAATAAACTTCTTAGTTAAAATATAAATGTACTAATATTTTAATCCTTAGCAATGAATCATTAAAAACTCAAAAGATGAATTTTTATGCACGAGAAAAAATTACTTAAAACGCTTGCACAAAAATTATTTTTCAAAAAGTAAGAATTTCAACTTGTTATTTAAACTTTTTACAAGTGTCACTTACCTTGAAAATTAAGTAAAAAGTCATTCAAAAGCTTACATTTCCCAAAACAATTAAACAAGAAAAATTCGGGGAAAAACACTTTCCAAGCAGACGTCTGGTTCGTACAATAGTCAAATTTTTAATCGTTCTGAATTTGACGTACAACGGCCAGTTTGGTTGTTCGGTTCAATATGCGAATGATCGCATAAGTCGTCCGGTCGTTCAGAAATTTTGACGTTTTGACTAGTATAAATACAATTTCACTTTGCATTCATTACAACTATTAGAAGAGAACTTTCTTGTGAATTATGTTTTTGAAAAATCTTCCGTGAGCCTAAATTTTTACATTCAATTCATTTATTTCTTTATAGCAAAAATTTTGATTGTTGAACTAAACGTCTTAAATCATTTCTCTCATCAAAGTTTTTTTATCTATCTTTGTGCTTAACTTATTTATATCAATCTTAAAAGAGAGATATATTTTTGATTGTTGAATCAAACTTTTTAAATCATTTCTCTTATCAAATTTTTTTATCTTTATTTGTGTTTAACTTATTTATATAAATCTTAAAATAGATATATTGTTTGAAAATCTTTGCATTTACATTGTAAAATCATCATCATAAAAAAAGTTTCTCATTTCTCTTTTAGTACTTAATTTATTATAATTATTCATTAAAGGAGAAATTTTTTGAAATTTTTTTGACTAAAATTGCATTTGACTCTTTTTCATCTTCTCATTAAAAAATTTTGATTGGTTGAATCTAATTTTTATGTATCATATTTATCAAAGTTTTTCATCTAACACTTGAACTATCATTTGTTCCTATTCATTGAAGTGTTAGCCTCTCTTAGTACTTAACTTATTTGTATTATTTATCAAGAAATGAATTCGATTGTAAAATCACTTTGACAAAGTGTAGGTCGTGTTGAAATCTCGTAAATATCAATATTATATAAGGATCGATACTCTTTGTTGTAAGTCACCGTGTGGGTCATATTGAGGTGTAAAGCTCAATATTGTATAAGGATCGATGCTCCTTATTTGTAAGTCACCGAAATATTGTAAATGTTTAGATTGCACTATAAGCCAATCAACATAGTGAAAATATCTTATTTGCGCCAGAGAGTATGGTAACAGAGAATATAGATCACTAATTGGTAAATAATTAAAGAGAAAAAAATTTAGAGAAATAGAGATGCAAGAATAACTATAAAAGTTGAGGATTTACGTGATGGATTTTCTTTAGTTTAATTGTCATGTCTTAATCTGAGTAATCATACCATTATTTTAGGTAGTGACGTGAAGGTTTAAAAATGCTCATCAATTTAACTAGATTGCTATCCATAGATATATAAGTGAAGTACACTTAAATATTTGCAAATATTGATAATAATAATATTATTAAATTACGCACAGTTATGGATATTATTTGTTTAATTACATGACTATTATGATATATTCTATCACTATGATATACATGAAATTACAAAGATTGTATATAAATTATTTGTGAATTAGAATGTGAAACATATATGATATTGAAATCGACCAGAAAAATACATGTGATTATATACTTCTTTTAGTTCACTGAGGGACATTAGCCCTGTTCTATACTATATGGAAGGGTCTTGATCGTGCATTGAGAGGTCTTAACCGTGAATATTCACTGAGGGGCCTTAATCATACTTGAGACCCGTGTCAAAAGTGCTTAGCCCGAGCGACAATCTACACGCATATGACTAGATTGTAGATTTTAGTCAAAGTATACATTTTAAGGTATATTTTTAGGTAAATTTTGATGTGATAAGATTATAGTATGGAAATCAGTTAATGATCATATCATAACTATGAGATAATATTTTCAGTGTTCTGAGAATGTCTTCTTGACTATGATTATATGATGTTACACTGTGAATTATCAAAGGATGTGAACTTAATTTTCGATAAATATGTGTAATTGAGAAAATATAATTATTTTTTAAATTATCTACTCACCGAGCTAGAAACTCATATTTTTCAACGTTTTTCTTAGCAAGTAGCACTTGATCAGATGTTACAGCTTTGGAGAGCCTGTTGATTTTGGAACCACGGTCTCATGACATATTTAGGTTATTGTGTCAATTGACCTGAGCATGTAAAAATCATTTTAGGCCCACATTCTTTTGACATAAATTGACTTTTCATTATTCAGCATACGATTGAAAGGAGGTCAAAGTTAGCCTTTGTGGTGGATTTGACATCTAGCTGATATCCACCATCGACGTACGTTACGTTTCGGGTCCGCTAATATAATTCAAGACGGGTCATGTTATAGAGTAATACTGCAAAAGCAAAAAACAATTCCACAGTAATTTGCATACCTGAAAATTATCCTTAGTCCGTTTAATGATACTTGAAATGATCCAACATGTGCCCACCTTGACAATGTCCTCATAATCTTGTGTCAAAAAGTTAACCAGGCAGAAAAGAACCCCATTTTCAATCATAACCTGGATATCATTCAACATAACCAAGTTTGCAAAAAAGATAGCATTGCATGACATCCTTAATTTTGGAAAGTGAGTGTAAGGGTTGATTTCTCATAATGGTATTTGGTAAAAGAAGGGGTCATCAAAGAATTGGATTGTCTCTTTATATTTTCACTACGCAAAGTATTTTTCTAGTCAAAGGGGATCCCTATAGTATGTCACAATGGCACGCCAAGATACACCCTCATACAACTTGAGAACCACAAATATGTTTCAGTTAAATGAATTCAATATAACTACACACTAGAGGATAATCTAGGATAATCGTAAAATAATAAGAGCAATTCCAAATTTGAACAGCTGTAGAATTGAATTTAAAAACCAATAAATATCTTTTAACGGTCACGAGTCCTGAAAAATTTGTTCTTAAAAACAAAATCATCACAAAAGAAATCTTATCACATGAGAATAAGCAGTCGACCTCTCAAAATGAGAGTTTTTTCCCCCCTTTTTACTTAGAAGTTAAGGAAAAATGTGTTTTGGAACAAAAATTGCTTAAAAGTAAGTTGATCTATTCTTAAACTCACAGGCTATTCAGTAAGAGGCATAAGATGACAAAGGTAACAATACAAGTAACTTGGAAATGCTTATTTCTTAAAAAAAATAAAACTAATAATCAATTTCCATCACTTTTGGACTCATGATGTGCATTTGTGTATATTCGAAACCACACCCTTGGCATTTCCACATCCTACTAATAAGTTTCAGAGAGTAACTTTAGAATTTTTTTACAGTTTTTGGATTCCTAGAGATGGTATTTGCTTCAAATGTATTATATGCATTATACTGAAACTGAAATTATTTGGTTCATGAATATGACAAAAACAATGAGGACTGAAGCCATTTTTCAAATGATTATTTAGCAATAGAAGCAACAAGACTATTTGCGAAATGAATATATCTGAACCATGAAAGATGAAGCAGTGCATTTTTGGCATCATTGACAAGGACACACCTCTCCATCTAAGTATGTAGACCATCGAAACTTCTAAAAGACAAAATGACCTACATTACAGATCTTTTATATGTAACAAGCAAACAATAGTTGGTTTTGAAATATAGTAGTCATTTGATTGCCTACCAATGGAGCAGTGAACATACCACATAACATCAAATTCATGTTCTCAAAAGGAAGTTTTCTGATTAAAGTTAAGAACAAGAGTCAGATGATACCTGAATCTGGATATCATCTCCATATTCAATAATATTACCAATGATGCACAGGGCAGAAAACAAAACAGATGGTGAAGGATATCTGCAAACCACTAAACCAAATAAGTACAACTATGAAGTTCAATAACAGAACCAAAGTTACAAATCAAAAAACAAGGAACAATATCAAGTTGGATTTTTTTCACTGACAGTAAAAGCTCAATCAAACGAGGGAAAACACCACCATCAATCACAGCTTGGATTATATCCTCTCTCCCGAGTTAGATAATATATTGCCCAGTATAAATCTCTAATGACTTCTTCATTGTCTGTATGAATCAGATGAGCAAGAGGATGGAGGACAGGTTTCACCTGCTCAATAATATCCATATGGAATCGGTTAAATATATAAAGGTCCAGCAGTATTTATATGCATCAAAACCATACAGAAAAGCATTTGGAAGACAAACCTGCTCGAACTGAGGCTGTGGATCTCCACGACAAAATATTGACAATGTCTCCGTAGCCCTTCTCATGATGGATAGTTTTGTTTTATCATTAAATTGTGCCAGTAAGGTGATTAACACTCCATGACTAAGGATAAGATCACGAGATTGTGTTGAGTCGTCAGCAATAATTTCTAACATCTTAAGTGCCTACATAAAATAGTTGGACATACAGTCAAAAGCAGCCATGAAATAAAATTAAAAGTTCGTATTAGTCTTTATGAATTTGTAAAATGTTGGAAAAACATATCTCTAATACAGGGAGCACGGTGCTGTTATGTCATTTACTGTTAAAAGGTGTTATTTCTACTCAGCTGAAGAAAACGTAAAAGCAGTCATGGAATAATGTCATTTTTGTCACTAGTTTAAAGGCACAGCTTTTCATCTCGGATCAGTAGCTTGACACAATTAATCAATTGATCCAAGTTTTAATCAATTCATATAAATTTGCATTCCTTTATTTTTCTCCACTTCAGATTCAGAGAGCTTTTTCGTTAGGCTTCAACTTTCAAGTAATTTTCTTGAGCTAATGTATAATTTCTTCAATCCGGAATTTTACCATTGAACGATTAGTAGTGGAGTTTTCCACTTGCATTTATCTTCTGTGTATCATCCACTTGTAAACTGTAGCGAAAATACTCCTAATGCAGATTGAGTTTATCTTCGGGCTTATGTCAACATATTGAATAATGTTGTGTGTTTAGTGGTGTTTATCGTTACATGACAACATATGTGTCATTATAATAGGTCCAATTAAATATGATAATTGTTGGTAAAACCCGAGTAAGGAGGTATTTGGAGTAAAAAGGAAGGTTTTAAGCTAATTTGGAGCAATTGAAGGCTAATCAAACTGCATGAGATCGATAAGGAGTAATCGGTAGAAGTTGAAAGTTTCAAAAGCGAAATTCATTTTATTGAAAATTTGAGGTTAATTTTCATATTTTTGAAATTTGAGGTCTAATTTTTGAAAGACAATTGAGGTCCGAGGATAAATATTGTGTTAATTGTGTCCAGAATCTCTGATACCAATTGTGGAAAATTCAAGGATCACGTATTGTTCGATACCACTTGATATGAAATCAACCATCAAATTGAGATGTTGAAGTTATATGGCTCAATAATGAGGTATTTGATCACAAGTAAAAGAATAAAAGAAGACAATAAAATATGACAGAGGTATTAAGAGATTTTATTGTACCAATAATAATTGAGAAATATACAATTGATCATAAAGTTAGTAATCACTTTTCTCACATTATTCTCACATTAAAAAATTGTATAGAAGAGCCTAATATTTATATGGAACATGCAAGGATGTGCAAACACTCCTAGTCGAGTTGTTGATGAAGTAGGATATCAAAAAGTCGAGTTTGAAACAAATTCCAACTCCCTATAGGCTTCCAAAATAGATTTTCAACTTGACATAGAACTCCAATGGCATTTCAAATTGAAACTTCAATTAGAATTCTTCAATTACTTTAACAAGAAATTTAGTTACATCCAAAGTCTAACAATCTCCACCTTGACATGAATTTCAATGCAACGAATAAAACTCCAAAATTTTCTCCACCTAGAAAAGAAAATTCGTCTACAAGGAATGAATTGACTCTTCAACAATAAACAAAACTAATTCTCCAACCAAATATAAAATACTCAACATATTCCAATAAATCCAAGCACTATTTTTCAGAATCACCTCAAATTCCTAAAAAAAATCATAATGATTTTAAAATTTACCAAATTGGGCTGTAACGTACCCCAAAGCAAAATCAAACTCAAATGCTTTTAAAGAAGGCGCATTGCTAGATTGTACACCTTCTACTACGCTGAAAGCATGCTCAACAAAATCAGTATCCACAAACTTTTTACCACTGGATCTATCCCTAACAATTGAATATAATGGCACCATAGATGATGGTGGCAAAGCGACATTATCTATATCTCCTGAACTCCACTAAGTAGTATTCTTCAAATCCGACCCTTTACGAGCTCCTAAAGGTATTGTACCAAACTGAATATCCACAACGGTACTGAACCTATGCTGATTAACTCTTCTAAATTCTGCACGACCCTAGAAGATGTATAATTAAGACATTTTATGTCCCTCCAATATAACATGGGAACCCTTACAATCCTTCAAAGCTCCACCTCTACCAAAGAGTTCATAACCTTTTGAATCAAGGATAGGCAATGAGATGAGATTCTTCTTCAAATCCGAAACATGTCGAACCTGGCCAAGTGTTCTAATTGTCCCATCCAATAGTTTCAATCTAACCGTACCAATTCTAGCAACCCACAAGGTGTGTTGTCTCCCATCACTACGACACTTTTGGAAACAGTTTCATATGTAGTAAAACAGTCCTTATTAGGACACATATGAAACACACGTTGAATCCACAATTCAGTCCTCCTTTGGTTTAGACTCAATGTCAGAAATAGTTAAGAGATCTCCCTCACTTACAATGTTCTATATTTTTTTTCCATATCAACTTACAGCCAACATTTCTTGATACCACTTGTTGTGTTAATTATGTTTATAATTTCTAACACCAATTGTTGGGAATTCAAGGATCTACTAGAATCGCTCTGATACCACTTGTGTTAATTATGCCCAGAATCTCTGAGAGCAATTGTTGGGAATTCAAGGATCACGTATCGCTCGATACCATTTGATATGAAACTAACCACCGAATTGAAATATTGAAGTTTTACGGTACAATAATGAAGTATTTGATCATAAGCAAAATAAGACAAGAAGACAAGAAAATATGACAGGAGAATTAGGAGATTTTATTGCACCAATAATAATAGAGAAATATACAAATGATCCTAAAGTTAGTAATCACTTTTCTCACATTATTCTCACATTATTCTCACATTACAGAATTGTATAGAATAACTCAACATTTATAGGAAACATGTAGGGGATGTCAAAATCCTCATAGTAAAGTTGTTGATGAAGAAGAATACCAAAAAATCAAGTCCAAAACAAATTTCAACTCCCAATGGACTTCCAAAATAGAACTTCAACTTGACATAGGACTCCAATAACATTCCAAACTAATTATTCTTGACGTGCACTTCAATTAAAATTCTTCAATTACTTCAAAAGGAATTCGTGTCACACCCAAATTATAACAATAAATGTGGAAGCTTTTGGAAGTTGTACGATTAAATATTAAAGAATTGGAGAAAAATGATCAAGCAGAAAGAAAATGTTGAAATATGGACTAAAGCTCAACAATATAAAAGTTGAAAGACTAACACAAATTAGAAAAGGTTGGTGACGAAGGTGACGATTGGTCTTTAAAGAAGGCCTTAAGATATTGGAGTTTGGCTTGTCGTCGGGGTCAGAGTTGGAGTCAGATTCAGATAATTGAGTTTTGGATTTGGATTTGCTCTTATTCATGTTCTTGATTTTTTTGTCAATTTTAGGGTGGAAGTGGGGGATTTGTTGACGAGCTTTGGCTTCTTCACTATGGAAAATTGAGCCATGGCAGTATCGATTGGCAGCTGGATGGGGTCGTTTTGGATTAGCGTGAGGGGGTTGGAGAAGAAAGAGATGGGGTGGGGGGCTTATTATTATTATTATTATTATTATTATTATTATTATTATTATTATTATTATTATTATTATTATTTGACTAAATAGGAAAAAATGTTACGCCCAAAATGTTCTTACCTTATTTGGTCGAAATTATAATTTTTTTTTCATTTCTGGAGTCAATTAACGGTTTCTGGGTCAAACAAATGAAATTTTCATTTGGGACTTTACTTACAATTTTTTTAAAGCTTTGGTATCTAGTGTGGCACAAATAAAAAGTTTGGGTCAAATCTATTCCTAAATGCAATGTTGGTACCTTAGTTGCAATTTTCCCTATTTATAATTAATGTTATTTCATTTCTTCCTCGCCTTGAATTACTTGATCATTAATTCAATGTTTTTTTTTAAGAATAACGAATTGAGAGAAAAGTTACTTAATCAATAAAAACTGAAATTTGAGTAGGAGTGACATACATTTACTACTTTTGCTGTCATTAATTGAATTCTTTACTGATTAAATGATTTTGATTAAGGCTTATCTCGATTCATGTAGATGCTAATGAATTGACTTAATTGATGTTAACTTGAGAAGCATAAATCAATTAATTCAGAAGAATTTACTGGGTGCACATTATTGTCGGAATTTGATGATTGAAGTTAAGGGGATAAATACGATAAACTCATGAATTCTACCACTTTTCGTGCACCAAGTAGAACCTTAAATTGCCTATTCGTGCATTCTTTTTCTTTATTTTAACCAAGTGGTCCTCATAGGAATGATAATCCAGACTCTTAGATCTATTTTACTACTTATTTAATTAATATATAAAATTACAACACAACACCTACCAGTTCACGAAGATCATCCTTGGGAGATCCAAGAAGGATCGCCGAAATGGGAATTGCACCATGATCAATCAACATGTTGATGTTATCACATGAAAATATTGAAATTCTTTTTATAGCCAATGCTGCCTCACACTAGTAAATGAATAACTCGATGCATTTAGCAGTTGAAACGCATGAAATAAACAAGACGTAGCAATTAATAGCACATATTTAAACCTGAAGACGCAGGTGATCATCTCTATCAAGAAACTCAAGGAGTCGAGGAACAACTCCAGGTATTATTTCCTTAATTGGGTCTGTGGAAACAAATTAATTGAAAGCAAACGGAATCAGATATCTAAGAGAAACTAGCATAAACAGTTATAAGATTAAAATCAAATTAATTGGCTTCAATGAAGGTGA
>CAIGRN010095395.1:0-22479 GCA_903798345.1 Fraxinus anomala | reverse complement strand
AATAAGATATTTTGTACTGAAAAATATGCAATAATTTTTGTTTAGATTCTTGAACCAAACCATCATATGTCAACCTCTTAATAATGGACTTTTAGTCTTATTTCCCTATATGTACTTTCGATCCAACAAATCAGGAGTCCCTGTTTGGGTTCCATTATTTCACATTATAACGAGGGGAATTGTAAATTTTTTAAAAATATGAAGTTAGAGAAGAAGGATTTTTATCTTAGGTTTACATGTATTGCTGGTAAAATTTCAAAAATACGAACACATTCTTCAATAAAAAATATTACACATAAACTTAAAAACTTTTTTTTAACCAAACATTCCCCAAAAAATTATTGTTCCTCTCATTATAATTTGGAGTAATGAAGCCCAAACATGGGCATATATTACAGGTAAAATTTCAAAAATACAAACGAAAATACATGTACAACAATAAATTAAGTCTTATTTCTATATATTTGAAGTTGAGCATGTAAAACTTGTTTTGATGTTCTGGTTTCAAGTCTACCAAATCGATATGAAGTTAGACAAAAACTTCCCCTAGTAAACTATGAACGCAAAATAAAAGTAATAATTAAAAGTGATACATCGAACTTGACCTTCAATATACTTCAAAATAGCACAGTAAAGGGAAAAATAACTCGATTGACTCTTTGCAATCTATACAAAATTTTCACTCTGATGCTCTCCTCTTTTCTAATATATAGAATCAACGGAAAATTTTCTTCTTCTGCAATAAAACATACTAGTCATATCATACGGCAAATATAAATATACCACTAAATCTATTAGAATAGAAGAGATTCTTGTACAAGTAAAAAAACAACAAATTAAGTTCTTTTAATAAATTTAGGAGTCGACTTCATGATTCATTTTAGCCACCTCAATTAGTTGATTACTATAAGTAAAGACAAGCTTACAAACAACTAAAAATAATAGGGTATGACTTTCAAAAGAAAAGCCAGGGAATGAGCCTAAAGGTGGCTGCCATTGAATAAATAAATGATAGAGACATGATTGTTCAAGCCTAACAAACAAATGCATTACCTTTTTCCTAATTTATGCTAAAAGTTTGTCATTTAAATATTATCTTCGATACGATTCTTTATGTATGAGATCTGCAAGTTTTACCTACTTTAATACTACGTTAAATCACTTAATCTAAAAACTTAAACTGTTAGATAAAATCACTTGTTTATCATTTAGATATTATTTTCAACAAATGCAACACCACTTTTTTCTCTATAAAATTTGAAATCAACTAAACGCCACTCCCTTCAATTCACAATTAATACATGGAGAGGAGACATGATAAAACAATAATAATGCAACAATTTATTCTTGATAAATTTGAAACCAACTATACGAATATATTTTTAATACTTTATTCAATTCACCGTTAGCAAATAAAGAAGACATACAATAAATAAAGCAAAGATGAGAACATATTTACTTTAATAAATTTGAAATTAGCTACACGAATCCTTTTCGTTGCTCCATTCGATTCACCGATGGAACAAAGGAAGCCTATTATTCAAATAGATCTTGCATTCAAATGGGAAGTAGGCATCAACCAACCCCTTTTTTTTTTCACTTTTTCATTTTTATAATTATAGCCACTGACCAAAAAGAGAAAAGTATAGGAATAAACTATTTAAAAATATAGAATGAAATGGTCCCGTGCAATTTCTCATCATTTCTTTGTCTAATTTAATTTCAAATATGTCATAATGTACTGTGTCGCTTTATGTTAGGAGACTTTAGCAAAGCAAAACAAAAGTGAGAAAATTGTAAACAAAATAAGTCATCTACACCTTTTTGTCTAATAAATTAATTCTCATTTTCTCTCTTTTGCAGTCAAAGAATCTATATGGTTTATTTTGTGTAAAAAGAATCTTTATGGCTTGTTTATACGGGTGAACTCTAAGTTACTAGACAATACTAAGAAAAAAAAAACTACAATCTTACATCTTGATTTGTCTAGTCTTGTTTGGTATCGATACTACCAAAAATTGTACCTGTTAATTTCGAGTTTGACGACTAAGAATGAACACGAATGAGATCTCCCGGTACCTAAAACAAAGGAGTCGATGTGTGTTCTCGTCGCACTTCCGATACTTATGTCAGAGAGAGAATTTGAAAAAAGATATACGCTGAAAATTATGGGAAAACGTACCTTAATAATGAATTGCAATGATGCATTTATAAAGGTAGGTAGTGCATTCCTAGTAGGATTACAATGTTGAAATCCTTAGGAGCCCTAATCGAGATTGGAAGTTGCAGCTTAATTGATTTTGTATCACCCATGTGTTTGGATAAAGATGAGATTCTGGTGTTAGAATCCTCTTAGGATGAGGTAACATATCATTAACAGAACTATATTTCTTAGAGATGGACGAGCCTTAACATGAAGGAAAGTTCTAACAAGTCAAGGACTACGTGGCACGAGGTCTGGTCAGAAACTCGGGGAATACCTAACTGGGAGAGGAGACATGCCCGAGGAGATACCCGAGGAGATCATTGGATTAAGTTGACCAGGCGGTCAAATCACTCCTAAGGCTAAGGCTCGAGCTCGCCCTATTTTGGACTCATCACTGGCCCCGTGCATCCATGCCAGAGGCTTATGTTCGAGATTCTGGGGTGAGATGCATCTTCTAATATCAGGAATGAACAGTGCTGGAGATAAGATGGGTAGAGGCATGATCAGTCTATGCGAAGGCATGATCAGCCTTTAGAGAGGCAAGATCAGCCTTTTGAAAATGCATGATTAGCCTGTGGGAAATGCATGATTAGCCTATGGAAAGGCAAGATCAACCTTGTGAAAATGCATTATCATCCTTTGAAGAGGCATGATCAGTCTTTGAAGAGGTACGATCGGCCTATGACCTGCTCAAGATGATCTTTGAACCGAAGACCCCCCATCCCCCCCTCCTCCGGTGCTTTAACTAATTTGTTTTGTTTTGTGTTCATGTTTATGTACTTGGGTGTGTCAATGCTCGAGGAGTACGGAACTTCCGAGTTCGAGTAACAATTTTCACAAATGTTTGGACAACCAAGTTAGGAACTCAAAGAGTATTGGGCTCTCAAGGTCGAGGAGTTTAAAACTCGATCAAATTTGAAAGTTATGAACTCGAGGAGCTTTAGGTTGTCAAGCTCGAACAACTTTAAATAATAATTTTATAACAAAGTTAGGAACTCGAGGATCTCTAGGTTGTCAAGCTCGAGCAACTTTATTTTAAATAATAATTTTAAAACAAAGTTAGGAACTCGAGGAGCTTTATGTTGTCACGCTCAAGCAACTTTATTTTAAATAATAATTTTAAAACAAAGTTAGGAACTCGAGGACAATCAAATAATGATTTAACAACTTAGGAACTCGAGGACAATTAAGCGCTCGAGCTCTAGGATTCTGAAACTCGAACAATAAAAATAAGGATTTAACTAGTTAGGAACTCAAGGACAATTAAGCGCTCGAGCTCGAGGATTGTGAAACTCAGAACGATGTTGAAAGTTCGATGTTTATTCCCGAGCATTGTAGTATCCCGAGGATCTAAGAGACACAATATTTTTGATATAGTCGAACTACAAGCTCGAGTAGTATGGTGTTTGGGTTTCTGAACCAAGCTATTTTGTTGTTTAATGCCAAAGGCTTTGAGGTGCTTGTACGGGGCAAGGCTTTGAGCTGCTTGTACGGGGTAAAGTTTTGAGGTGCTTGCTTTGGGTAAGACTTGAATGTGCTTGCAAAGGGCAAGACTTTAAGGTGTTTGCTCGAGGCAATGCTTGAAGGTACTTGCACGGGACAAGACTTTGAGGTGCTTGCTCGAGACAAACCTTGAAGGTGCTTGCACGGGGGAAAAGGCTTTGAGGTGCTTGCTTCGGGGCAAGGCTTGAAGGTGCTTGCACGGGTCAAGGCTTTGAGGTGCTTGCTCGGGGCAAAACTTGGAGATGTTGTTTTGCAGTCCAGCAGTGATTCCATCCTGTATGATCTTGGCTAGTTCGTTTGAGTCCATGGTGAGCAACCTCGAGACCGAGTCCGCTGGGGATACACCAAGTCCCCGGATCCACCATTATCATGAACCTCGCAAGTATCCCGAGCACGAGCATTAGTCATGAACCCTCCTGGTTGTCCTACTGTCGGTGCCGATGGATGTTTTTGTGCTGAATGAGCAGTCATTTGGTTTAGTAATTGTGTCAGTGCAAATTGCTGACGAAGTTCTTCGAAGGCACCCGCATTAACCACCTTGGTTGGGTAGTTGGTACTGCAAATGATTCTTCTTGATGAGCTAGGGGCTCGCAACAAGTAGCGGGTCTGGTGCAGATGAGCTTACTGGAAGAAGATTTGAACGTATTGACCATGGATTTTAGTAGCGGTTCTAACAGACGGCGCCAATTATGCTACCAAAAATCGTACATGTTGATTTTCGAGTTTGACGACTGAGAATGAGCACGAACGAGATCTCCCGGTATCTGAAACAACGGAGTCAAGGTATGTCCTCGTCGCCCCTCCAATACTTAAGTCAGAAAGAGAATTTGAAAAAAGATGTACGCTGAAAATTATGTCAAAATGTACTTTAATAATGAATTGGAATGATATATTTATAGAGGTATGTAGTGCATTCCTAGTAGGATTACAATGTTGAAATTCCTAGGAGTCCTAATCATGATTGGAAGTTGCAACTTAATTGATTTTGTACCACCCATGTGTTTGGAAGAAGATGAGACTCTGGTATTAGAATCCTTTTAGGATAAAGTAACATATCATGAGCAAAATTCTATTTCTTAGAGATAGACGAGCCTTAACATGAAGGAGAGTTCTAATAAGTCAAGGACTACGTGGCACGAAGTCTGACCAGAAACTCGTGGAATACCTAATTGGGAGAGAAGACATGCCCGAGGAGATACCTGAGGAGATCATTGGATTAGGTTGACTGGGCGGTCAAATCACTCCTCGGGCTAAGGGCTCGAGCTTGCCCTGTTTTGGACTCATTAGGTACCAAGCATGAGGAGGTAATGTTGATTTTTTCTAATTGACATACGTTTAGCACATTGAACTAGATACAACTGAGTTGAGGAGGAGAAACATGCATCAAAATTTGCCAGTCATCCTATACTAAAAATAGAAAACATATCGGAAGTGACGATTCAGTGTGATAAATATGCATATTTGTCACATAGTATTGGATGATATTGCATAGTACAATAGTCAAGTTTTTAACATTTTTCTCTTTCTTGATCCTATCAGTACGGTCCAATCCCGTATGCCAAGCATGCGTAAAGGTAAAAGAGAATATCAAGGTTTTACCTAAGAAAATTGAAGAATCCAGTAACTTTCTGGTACATTATTCACTCGCTTTCTGGTAATATTCATGTTGCATATATTTCAACAGATGTCTCACTATTTAAATGGTTTTGACTCCAAAAAAATTATTAAAAAAAGATTTTTTTTTAGTTTATTATGATGGAATTGCTGGTGGAATTAAGCAAAACTTCAGAAACAACAATAAAGTGTTGACATTCTTTTGATGCAATTTACCCTACTATTCAAAAATTTTTCCAGTGTCAACAGAAAAGCCATTGCTTACCTGTTGAAGGAAAGTCGATCCACTCAAGCTGTTATATTAACGTTCAACTAATTAAATTTGATGGAAACGGCAGAGTAACCGGAACCATTGAGGGATTCAACAGTGAAAAATACGTAAGAACTTCTCGTCGTTTAAATGTAGTAAGCAGTAAAAAAAGCAGAGACGGATTCATACTTGTCGTAGCAATTCAGTAACTCATAAATTACAGAAATTGTATAAATTTTTCTTGACCGTATAAATCTCTTAAGGAAGAAAAACAAGTTAAAGTTTTGTCCATATTACTATCCAGTATTGTGTACAAAACATGCTCCTATGGTGTACAAAAGTACAAAATCGTTCTTGATGATAAAATATTACAAAGCTGACTACATTGGTAATAAAAAATTTCCTCATCTACTCATTTGTATAGACTATGAGAAAGAATTGATTCTTATGCTTGGAAGTATCCTCTGTGTTACTCCCCCCATTTTGATATATGACAGCAGATTACAAATGCAAAAAATTAAAATTCAGAATAAAATCGAACTAAATGCAGGGAATCAAACGGCGTGTTTATTCGCCACTCTCGCTGCTTTTTGCTAAGTGGCCTTCCCTTCCCGGCCTTTTCTCTATTTACCCTTACATCTGCTAATCCCCAGGTGCAACTATTAGCCTCCGAATCAAAAGATATGAGCCTGAAGACTCCGTCATGCTCAGATGATAAACCGGTCTCCACTACTTCAGTGACATATTTCACATACATGTTACGATCCCTAAAACGTTCTAGATCCTGTGGAATCCGAACAATTCTTTCAACGCCAGGAGAAGACACCTGAAATCAAGGGGTCACAGACATTTAGAATGTGAAGAGTATGGACGTAAAATAAATAAGCACTCAAATGAAGAACATGTTCTAGCATCATTAACCAACTCATTATCAATTTCAATTCATTTCAATACGAATAATAAGTCAGGTGACTCGATTATTACAAAAACCAGATAAATTGGTAATAGATCAACCTAAAGTTCTATGTTAGTGTTAGAAAGGAATTCAAATTAGAGAACTATAAGACTATGAATTCATTTCCGTCATTTTTATCTGAATGAAACTCCAAAATTTAAAGATGTATTATTGACGAGCTATAGCAATGCACCTATTGAAGCAAAACTAAAATAATTACTGAAATGAGTTCAAATGGTACAATATAATATAAAGAGCATCTTTTATGTTTGTGCTGCATTTCAAAAGACATTTAAAGGAAACTCAAACATTCAAAATGTTCGCAAAAGCAATCTCGCCACTTTATGCCAAGTAGTGAATTCAATATGTTGTGAAGCCGTTTCTTTAGGTAATAATTGGTAGATCAGAGGATAAGAAACAAAACAAGATCAATATAGGAAGAGGGATAAGATATATAACCTCAAGAGATATGTTCTCGGGAATAGATCCAGCAGCCTCAGCTTCATCAAGCCGTGCTCTATATGTTGCGGAGAAAGCTTCAATATCCATCATACTGGGAGAACCAGACCTGTGAAATATTACAAAGGCCTCCACATTTCAAACCCCAAGAGAAAAGGCTTAAAGCATATTTTTATCAGATTTAAGAATATTGTTAGGCAACCAACTTATAATGTTGTTCCATTTTGGACACTGAATCATCTTAATTGGCTGTAAATAGATCTTAATTGGTGATGATCAAGCCCACTTGATAATTTGATCGAACTTCCACTTTCCATTCCTTGAAGAATTTGAATGTAAATGGTAGCTTGCATCAATCATAATTAATCAGATACAGAAAAGTAGCTTACTTATTTGTAAGTCTTTCAATACGAACTTGAATAGTGGCATTTAGCAGTGTCTTGAAGGCATATATACTTAGTTCTCCGTCGAAAGATAGAGCAACTTCTTCAGCAATTTCATAAGCTTTTCTATCCCATGCTGTACCAGCGAGAGATAGTCCACCTCCTCCAGCTCCATCCCCAACCTTCAAGCAAAATAATTAAAAAGATCAACCTCCATGCAAATGTTTTATGTTGTGGGGCACCTATATAACGGTTAAACTCCACTAACATGAAGGTTCATGTAAAAATTCAAATTTAAATCATTTATAACATAGAACTTACATAAGATTCGGCCTCTTCTGCAAAATACTCATCCTCAAAATAACCATCATCATCTACAAGCTCCTCTGCGCAAAGTAGAAATTCGTGTTAAAGATTTCTCTATTTAGTCAGCATATAAACTATGTGAGATTTCATTCACTATCATAGGACACTACTCAACAAGAGTATAAACATCTAAGTAGGATCAGGTCCGAAATGTGCTCCTATACACGAGTTATTCACCTGACAATTCACTCGTGCAAATGCTATATTCTCTTATTATCCAAACAAATGACTAATTTGAGTTCCCAATGACCTTTGTTACATAGCTCTTAAATGTCCTTTACACAACCTCGCTTTCTTATGCAAAGTTTAAAAATTTCACTTATCAGTTAATAAGAAACTAAAGCACCATTCATGTGTCTCAATTGAAATCCCCATAAATGGCATTTTCCATAGTTGTGGCTTACAATTAACTTTTTTTACTTAAAAGTGAGACATCAGACATCCAAATATCTTTGGAAAGAAAATATAAAATATTGTTCTTTGTTTATAATTCAAACTCAGGCATATAAATACTTCATATGAGATACAATGCAAATGGCCGAACAATCAATATAAACAAAATCATACGAAATTAAACAAGCCAAATAAACATAAAAAAATTCACATATAAACTCTTCTCTAGAAAAAATTTACCATCCTCAAGAAAAGGATCATCTTCCATATCTTCATCCTCATTCATGGAGACGTCTTCGATAATGGAAGGTTCGAGAATCGGCTCGGACTTGGGCTGAGAATTTCTTTTCTTGGCGAAGGCAATGGAAGGCTTTTTGGGAATATCAAGAAATGTACAGGGGTAAAGTGGGATGGAATGCCTAAAATTGTTCATGGCGGTTTGCTGTGTTATTGGAATTACAGTACAGTAACGGCCCAAGCGTGTACTCGGAAGGGAAGTTGAAGCAATTAAGTTCATTTGTAGGGGTAATTTGGGGATGTGGTTATTCGGTTGCAGAAAGCAGAGCTAGAGCAAAGAAGAAGACGAAGATGAATTTTGGAGAAGACACATAGGTTTTTATTTTTTATTTTTTTCTTAATTAATTTTCTAAAAATAGAAAATTGGTTCATTTGCATAAGGTTCAATATTCAAGAAAAAAGGGTCATTTTGGTTCTCGATTCGGGGTAAATGTGAAAAATAGGTCGAGCCATTCGTCTATTCGCTTCCTCGTCTCGTTTCAATTTGACTGAACTCAATTCATTGTCATAACTAATTTCGAATACTAAAATCGAAAAACAAACCAAAATTTGTCATTTATAGACACTAATATCTAAAATTCAGCAATTTTTGAAGTGAATTGTTCTATTCGTTTCAATTGATTTCAATACTTTGCCCCCCACCCCTAACTCGGGATCTACACATACTTTGTAGAAAGATAAGTTAATCGGCGTGGGGCTTGATCGAACCATTTATTGGTTAGACTACCTTGAACTTGAAAGGCTCAATTTATTTGCACTCTTCCAATTGAGATGAAATACAGTCCATAATCATTTATTTTTCTTTGAAAATGAACTTCCTCAATTCAACAATCTCTACAGTAAAATTTTCGAGTAAAAATATGTTAAATTGCTTGCTTATACTTTAATTTAGTTTTGACCTATACATGTGCTTCTATTCCAAACCTTTCAACCTTTTGGTATGTAAAGTTACCTTTAGCCCTGTTTGTGGCCTTTAATTTATTTCTTATACTTATTTTCAAACACACATTCACACAATAAAATATTTTACACGTAAATTCCAGGCAGGAGCTTAACTTACCTTTAACAGTCCTTTCAACTTATCTTTCATGGAAATACGTAAGAGATATTTTTGGTTTAGTCTCCAGGCTTACATAAAATTATTAAAGTTTATAATGGTTTCACCATCGATTGTGGAAATTTTAAAAACTAACATATAATCTAACTTGACATCCATTAAGTGCCAAGTTGAAATAACAGACAAATAAATTACATGGCCAAACTCAAATTAATTTGAGTAAAACGATATTTACAAATCCATCTTTTGTCTAAATTGAACCCAACTCTAACACAAAAGTAATAGCAGTCTAAATGTTGAAATTCTGAAAACGATATTTACAACTTCATCAAATGATTGAGGAACTGGCTTGAAATTAGGTAACATAACTCAACTCGAACTAATAAAGTGAATCTTTTTGTCAAATTATGATTTTAATTTTAATAAATTATTCAGCCCTATACCTTTGATAACAAAACATAATATTTATTTCCTTTGTTAACATAAACATAATCACTTTCAGTCATTTCGACCCATATGGCAAAAATTTAGAAAAGTTAAAAGTTGCTTTTGAGACTAAAAAAATACTTTTGAATATGTTTGAATAATTTTTTGAGAGTACTTTATCTGACTTGTAAAAACTTTTAAGAGAAACCTGTGATAGCTTCTTCAAGATGCTCTTTTACTAGAAGCAAAAGTAAAAGCAAAAGCAAAAGTTTTACCGAACGGACCCTTATTTTAATCCATGAGTACGCGAGGTTCAATTGCACTTGCACTTTGGACACTATCTTTACAAAAGGGGTTTTAAGAGCGAGTCATGCTCGAACAGATTTCATAACACAAGGTTTTTATCTAACAATGAAAACATTTAAAAAATAAAAATAAATGAAGTACATAATTTAGCAGAATTCTCTGGTGATCCAAGCCTGTCTTCTCTGCTTCCAAATCCACAAAACAAAAAAGGAACAAAATGAAAGATACCAGCAAGTAAGAATTCCAAAAAGTATTTTGCCCTAATTCAAGAATGCATGTAAAATCCAGGAGTTTATGCAGAAATGAAGAACAAAATGCTGGATGATATTCTAATAAACACTCGATTGTATAATATTACATAATGAAAGGAGAAACAAGCCATACTTTTCAGTTCAAGACTCTGTCTTAAGACTTCGCTCCAGGTATGCCTGCAGGAGAGCAAAAGTAAGGTCTTAGCATCACATTATCAGACTCGAATAAAAAGACAAATAACCACTATATTCACGGGAAAATGAGATGTATATCACATTATGCACATATGTGAGTATCAAACATATATAAAAATGAAAATATGTAAATTCTCAAAGAGGATGGCGATTTTCCTTTATTGAGATCAAGCCAGTGAGAAGAAAGGTAGAGTCTTAGCATTGAGAACTATCAGACACAAACAAAAATACTGACTATCAGTATATTCGTGGCAGAAAGAGACGTGTATGACATTACAGTGAACTATGGAATATCTAAGTATAGGTTAGCAATGAAAATATGTACTCTCAAATAAGACAATTTCTTTTATTGAAACCAATGCACAGTAAAAACAAAAGTAGGATCTTAGTATTGAAATCTATCAGACAAACACAGAGACGGAAAATCAGTATATTTATTATTTTTAGAAAAACAAGACGGGTGTTGCATTATGGGGTGAATGTGCATAAGCACCCTTCCCCATCTTCCCACAATCTAGCTGGCATGTGTGAATTGATAGGCAACAAAAATATAAGGATTTTTTTTTTTTTTCTTGTCATCGTTTCTCCTCTTATTTTGAGTGAGATTCTGAGGAGCAGAAAGAAGCAATCAATATGTTCAGGCACAATCTCCAAAAGGTCAGCCATCAAAAAGTTCAGGACTCAATAAAGAACCTCAACAGCTAAAAGTAAAAATTGAGGACTTACCTGAACGAGTTTGGTAATTTTAGGTTTAGAAGCAGTCAAGTATTGCTCTACTTTATTTTGCACCTTCGGAATATGATCGTCTTGAATTGTACTGGTCACTTTCTCAACCACCTTTTTCACAATGGTTTTGTGAACTTCCCGACTCATCCCACCTTCCTTCCATGTAGGCTTTAGTATCTCCTTAACAAACTCAACAAGAGCATTCTTGAACAATCGCATTCCCTTGTCATACTTCATAGCACTGCCTTCATCAACATTCCCATGGCCGCCCTCATTTTCAGGATGTTTATTTTCTTGTCCACCCTTGCTTTCCTCAACAGTTTGACCGCCTCCATTGACTTCAGGATTTGAATTTATTTTCGGTTCTTTTGCTTTTGGACTATGCTTCACAGTTGAACTGCCAAATACATGGTCAACAGTAGATAGCAGTGAGGACCATTCCACGGGCATCTGGTTTTTCTGTTCTACTGAATCTGACACAGTTGCAGATGCTAGATTATGGTGGCTCTCAATATCCACCTTGCCATTTCCAATGGAATCCAACAGATCAAGAGAGCTTGTAGCCGGATTTGAATTCATTTTGTTCATGAGGGGGACAAAATAAGCAGTATCAGAATAAGAAGGCGCGCTCCTCGTTGAACTGGACATGTCAAATCCTGGCTGCTCTTCATTCACAAACCTCTGAGCCATAAATGCAGAAGAGTTTATTACAGGAGCACCCTGTTCACCAGTTTTACCAACTGGTGATTTTGTCATTTGAGCAGCCTGCTCGTTGGCTACAGCATTGGAAACAAATTGAGGAGCCTGGAGTTCTGACATATCCGGTGTTTTAACAGCATTCTGAAGGTTCTGCGTCTGACTTTGCAACCTTGAAGAAGAGATTTTATGTTGCTGAGGCCCATTCAAGTCAATGAGCACACGTTGATTTCTTTCAGTTTCATTTGGAAATGAGGAATCTCCTGGGAACAAGCTCTCGTCATTTTGATTGAAGATCTGTCCAGGTAAAAGAAGTGGGTGTCTGGCATTTCCGGAACCATTTACTTCAAGAGCATCAGACCCAAATAAATTTACATCATTATCCTCTACAGGTCCCTGGTGGTGCTGCTGAATATGTGAATCAGAAAAAACATTCTGTTGTGAGGTTTTTATAGCAAGACTGTGGCCCTCTTGCATTGTATTTCGTCCATAAGCATTTGAAATTCCATCCTCATTTGGAAATTCTGAATCATGGAAATTAATTTCTTGTTTGTCAGTTATACTTTCTTTACCCATAGATACGGTCATGCCCATGTCCACATCATGACTACCACTTCCCCCAATAAGAGAAAGTTGTTGGTCTCTCTTCAAATAATTGTCATTCTGTTTTGGGATTCCCCAAGTTCTGCTCTTGTTTTCCAAACTATGGTCCAATCTATCATCAGTTCTTCCTATAGTGGTTTCACCAACAATGTTCATGTTAGCCACAACAGTTTCAGTCCACCCAGTGGACTTCACTTTGTCTGAGACTTTGACTGAATCATCCCAACTTTCATTCCACCATTTATTCTTGTCGTCCAGACTCAAGCTGCTTGTGTCTTCACCTGGCCTGCCTTCAAGATTGTTCAGCTTTGGACCTTCATGAGAGAATCTGCAATTATCCCGATTGCACTTGCCTGCTGCAAAAAACTTGCAAGAGGGTTTCACATTTTTGTTTGCTTGTTGCTCGATGTCCCTACTGAAGAATGCATCTCTAGCACCTTTACCATAACTATCACCAGAAGCTTCGTGATGAGAAAATCTGCATGTGTCTCCCCAACGACAGTTACCCTTCATAAAGTCTCTGCAAGGAAATGCATTTCTACTTTGGTTTCTGAACTGCTCATCTTCTTCGTAATAAAGATCATAAACATCATTTCGGGATTGGGTCCCAGGACCTCTATCGTTAGAATGACCTGAAATATGGCCAAGCTCTGGTCTATTTCTCAAATTTTCTGCTCTGTCATCATCGACACGGTCTCGATCACTGCAGCTGATATTATCAGGGTGAAGAAATCTACATTGACTGCCTCTCCTGCACCTTCCTGTGGCAAAATCTCTACAGGTTCGGGATAATTTTTCATGCCTACTTCCATCACCCCATCCACTAGATTGTCTATGATCACGGATAGGGGTACGACTTCTTGTCTGACCCCTTACACTGCCATCGCCTCTGCCTCTACTCCTGCTCCTGCTCCAGCCCCTTCCTCTGTCCCTTGCCTTGTCCCTGCTTCGACTCCTGCCTCTCCTTCCGCTCCTGCTCCTGCTCCTGCTCCTGCTCCTGCTCCTGCTTCGACTTCTACCTCTTCCAAGATACCTAACATCAAATGACAAGCAAGTTATACGATCAACAAAAGACGCATGACGCATACTAAAGCAATTATTCAGAGAAAAAAGAACATTCATAAGATCCCAAATATTATGATTTGAAAAATAACAAGTTCCCTGCTATTACAGTCTTCTTATTTTACTAGAGCAACCCATAGGCTTGCCATAACATGCACAAATCAAAACTTCCAGTCAACAACTGAAGATTGCTGTAGCTATTCCCATAAAGGGACAAAAAATTAAAAAAAAAAAAATATATATATATATATATATATATATATATGCAGTTTCAGTTCCTCGGTAGCTAGAAGTCAAGTGAATAAAACAAATACCAAGTGCATTTTTAGTGTAAATCTGACAAATCTCAAATTGTTCACACACTACTCTTCAAAGAAACATCACATCATTATGGCACTCAAACTTCAACTCAGGAAATGAAGAAACAAAAATACAATCACAGACCTGCCAGAACCGCTCCAATCGTACTCCGGAGTGTGATCACGCTTCCGCCAATCCACTACATCAAAACCAGGAGACAAATTTTTGTTATAGCTTTTTCCCCTGCCTATTTCTTTCGCTTCAGCGATATCTTGTCTATTTTTGAAGAAGCTGTCAACTACGGGTGCTACTGTTTTCCCCTCTAAAGATTCCCAATTTGGCCTTCCAGAATGATCTCTGGACTTCGGTGCACTAGCAATTCCTGATGCAGAAAATCTGTTGCGGCGCCCACTATCAAAACTTGAATGGTTCTCCTTCCCAGTTGAAGAATTAAATTCAGTCATTCCAGAAAGATGTTTAGTCTCATCCTCCATATCCCACAATGATTTGCGTTTTCTACTTTCACCCATCGCATAGCCTCACAAAGAAATGCCCGCAATGTCTATTTTTGCTTATGCAGTACAATCTGTCAAAAATGAGCAATGGATATGAATTAGCAAACATGGTAGTTTTCTATTCATACCCCTTTTCATTATTTACTTGTGCAGAAGTGTTCTCATAGGATAAGGTGCTCTGATGTTAATCTACAAGTATCACCAAATATAATGACAAGAAACTAACAGTTCAACTAACAAACATGGGACAAATTATGTTAGCTTTTCCAAGATAAAAAATGGAATAACTTTCGCTGTAAACACTACTGATGAAGATAGGATGTATTAGAGACTGCTAAAATGATACTGGCTAGGATAACTTTGAAGGATACAAAATAACGCACCACCCAAGGAGGAATCTGACAAGGAATACATGGTCAGAGCTCACAACTCGAGGAAATCCAACAAAGACATGAAGAATTTTCTAAAAGAAGCAAAGCACAGCTTTCAAATAATAATAGACTTAATATTCAAACTCTAAAGTCTCAAAAGCTTACAAAACCGAGGTTTATAAGCTGAGCGTAGGAACAACCCTTCAAGCATGGGAAATTCCAAAGCATTCTTTCTACCATTGACAATAAAATTAATGGAAAAACAAACGGATTCTAATTAACAAAATGGGCGACAATTTAAAGCATATGCATTACAAGAACATTGAAACCTCTTAGGAACTCCCCTACAACTAGAAAAGAGGGAAACCTCTACCATCCCCGAGTAGACTAGCCAGCATAACCATTCGAGAGAGACGAGTATAAGTTTATGTAGAGAAGTCCAAACTGAGATCTATACGATTTGTGGAAATTCTAACTTGATAGGCCTTCAGATGACACATTACTTTCCATCCATAAATTGGATGAGCTCCATTTTGAATGCATTTTGGCCAATACGTTGAGAAAGTAAAAGGGACCATCAGCTTTTCACTCAACATACTTCAATTGGGAAAACCATTTCTTTAGAAGATGAGTATATTAAGCGTTTGTTTGGGATAGACTTTTTCAAGTGAAAAATGATTTTTTTTTTTTTGGATAATGTGTAATTAAAAAGTAGGAAAAAGTTAAGGGTCCCTTAAAATGCGAGGCTGAAAATGAATTGGGTGAAATATTTTAAAAAACTCTCCCAAACAAGCTCTAAATCACCTTAATTAAATTTAACTGTTCTTTTATGCTTGTTGGCAATCTTCACAGGCTTCTCGGTTTGCTTAAGAACCTTGTCTTGAACTCGTTTGTGCATGTTCTTAGTGACCACGGCTCTTTCTTGAGAATCTGTAATAACAAGAAATATGATGTGGAGCCAAGTCCAATGCATTTATTGGCTTTGGGGCAAAAATGATTTCAATTTGACTCCATCCAGTAATTTGCCTAGTAGACTTAGTATAAGCAAATTCAATTTGAGCCAAAATGAGATCTATTGTCGTATAATTTTTTTCCCCGTGTACTTGCTCAATGGATTTTCCAAACTGCAATTAACTAATTCCACCAGACTATTAGTTTGAAGATGATAGAAAAAACCAAAATGAAGATAAGTTCCCAACTTTCTCCAAAGAGTGCGCCAAAAATAGCTTAAAGTTTCGAATCTTCCATGGAGTTTCTACAGTCTATCAAATATATAGATAAATAAACAAATAAGCAATAAGAGATGTGTAAATACAGTTGTTTCAAGCCACCATGATAGAATCTTTATTCCAATTTGTCCTTGACAACCCAACAACAAAACCCAAAGTAAAATCTCTGTCTGCTTTGATTTCTTTGGTATCTATTCTACCGGTCTTCACACAATCTATCACTTCAAATGACTACATGTATCTACACCTACTTCATTGAAGTTGTTCATCTAGGGTTCTTTCAACAACAAGGCACAACAGTAGCCTTACTTACAATTTTCTACTTGGCTTCTATCTTAAACATAAATTTCAACCATAAAAAATATTTGAAATCTGTAGTGCTTTATAATCAAGTATGAAAAGGCACCAATGCAGTTGTTTTGCCTTGTTGAATCCTTTCCCAAACAAACCCAGACCATGAGACATCACCACCTTATACAATCCATATAAAATGTCTATACATGCACTCTCTCAGTCACAATACACCATTCTGACCACAAAAAATGAGCTTGGCAAAGCATCCTATAAAATAGCTTTGTTGAATTCATCTATCAAGTGCAACCAATATAAAAACTATGCTTCACTGCCTAGTTCACCGTGGTGTGAAATTTTACTTGTACAACCAAGCAAATATCCTCCAGGGGTCGAATTCCCCCCATCCCAAGATTGAAAGCTTATGTTCACCAACGAAGGCAATTAGTGTCCACAAAGAAACGTCATTAAAGTATTGCTTGTTGGATCCCACATATTAAGTTCTGAGCTGATGGACCAAACGTGTTAAAGCATGATCTTCCATTTTACAAAATCAGTGAAACATATTTTGCTCAGACTTGGCATCTGTGAAGTGGTATCCAGCTTCTCATTTACTGTGGTGTATGAAAGTCAATGAGCTTATTAATCTCCTCCCAAGAAGCAGAATGGTTTCACAACATGTTGTCCTCCAAACAGCAAAAGTTGACTGTGGCCTCAAAACCAGGACCCATAATGATGGTGGCAACATGTGAAAGCAAACGCTTCCATGTGAGATCCGTTTCAATAGATGTGTAACATTCATTGACTTGCCACCTCGAAAAGGTGTGAATACCGTATCGTGTTATTGGGCATGACAAGAAGTGCAATAACAATGACGTTTGTAAAGTGTTGTAGATGATGCCACGTGACTTGAAGAAGATGTCATGTGGCCAGGAATATCAGCCATCTACATGTAAAAGTCAAAAAGGAAAGTGGGATCAAAAGACTATACCAGTTACGAATAAGTTTTACTCAAATATTTTGATCTAAAATAGTTCCTAAAAAATTCCAACATACATGGAAAGTTAGATAAACTTATATCCTATTTAAATAGGTCATATATCAATCAACCTAATCTCTGTAGTCTGTACCTTTCTATTGTGTATGGCAGCAGCAAAACAATCTTAGCCACTAAAGTGTGCACATAGAAAAGCTTATGAAATGGCAGTCCCAAAGAGACAAACAGTATCCCAAGCTTTGATATTGTTTCAATGAAGACACAACAGAATATCTGAAGTCTGTTGATTATTTTCAAATATAATGACCTTCTGCTGACTAGACACAACTATCGATCACTTTAAGCAGAAAGGCATGCAATTCTATATTACATGGTAAAATTCTTGAAGCATGGGCAGGGCAACCACCTCACATTCCCAATGTATCAAGGAAATTTCACAAGATCTTGAATGTACGAACGAGCTATCAATGATGAATATCTCCCTCCAATAAGCACAAGAGCTTTGGAAATGTTTGCAAGTATTAACCTTGGGAAAGATTTTTAGATAACACAAAAAAAAAATCCCTTGGAGAAGTCAATACTTGAAATGCAAACTAAAAAACGCAATCACTGGAAAAAGGAGAATTCACCCTATCTAACTTATCGAAACCCTGCAGAATCGCATCCAACGCTATCGCTAACATATTATGACTAAATCATTTTAATTCTATATTATTTCACAAAATCCTGTAGATTTGCCACATGTAAAATAGATTGACTTTACATTCCAATGATCATATCAGTTAACTTTATGACTACATCATTTATATAACAGGCAATCCTCTCTGCTTAAAGTACAACAAAAATTCTAGTCCACCAAAGGTGGTTCAATACTTAATTAACCTAAATCATAAAACTAGACCAAAAGATCAAGACATCCTATACTGTATGCGTTTCATCAGCTAACCCAAAGCCTACAGTAATTTACATCCAAGCTTCATACAATTCCAATTCAACAAGTATTGTTCACATTTCACAAGCTTCACAAAAACCTTGAGTCATCGTTTCAGATCTAAATCTAAATTTCCTACTACTATGATTCCCGCAACTAGGAATTAGGTCCTCTCAATCTAAATTTTCTAAGTACTACGAATTGTTAGGACTATGAGAACACCAACTTTTCTATCCACATTAATCAATGAGAATTGTGTAACCCTTCAGACACGTATCTTTTACATAAAGTTCGCGACTTTCTATAACATAAAAGCAGATGCTAGCTAAATGTAGGTGAGTACCCCAAATTTAATGTAACGTCTACTTACATCAAGAACCAAAAATCATATAAAGTTAACATGCATGTACAAAAGTATACAACTTTTCACCAATTCTTCAGTAGAATCGTGCATAACTTCACACTTGCAGCAAAAACATACAAAACAAAACACGATAAAAGAATACATAAATTCCGAAGCTATACTAAATGATTGATATTATAATTTAAGGAATCGATAACTACAACTACTACAACTCAAAACAGAAGAAACATAAATTAATTTTCAGAAACCCTAAACAGGACAAGAAATTAAGTGAAAGCTTACCTCTAACTGAGTGCGCCACAGGCGTAAACGCGGATAGAGAGCGGTTTGTAGAAGAATTGACTTGGCTAAAGTCGACCGGGGAAGGGGTAAACTCTGAAGTATTAAAGAAGCGGCTATATTATGGTATAGATCTTCGATTTTCGAGTTAATTGTTCACGGTCATTGAATTTATGAATTCGAAGGTATCGAATTTTGGTCGCTAAATATTGAAAAACGTTAACGTTGCCTCTAACGAAATTGGTGACGTTAATATCATGTGGCTCCCAAGCTATTAAACTTTGAGTTTGTCGAATTTTGGTCACTAAATTTTAAAAAACATTTTTAATTGCTCACTAAAATTTGAAAAATATCTTCTAATATTCATTGAACTGTGAGGTGGTCAAATTTTGGCTACTGAACTTTGGAATAGTTGAATTTTAGCCACTAAATTTTGAGATGATCGAGTTTTTACCACAAAACATTGAAAAAGTCTTCTATGACTCACAATAAATTTGGATTTAATTATAATTCGTTGTTAAAAAATAGATTTAATAATATTTAACAATAAATTTATTATGTGTTTCGTTTTAAAATTCAAATATTATGATAAAAATAACTTAACATTCTACATAAATAAATTAGAATTTAATTTAATTACTGTGTAAATTGTAATTGAGTAATCATTCCTAGTACTATAAACAATGCTTGCAAAGTTGTGCAACGGAAATGACTATTAATTTGCAATGAAAACACATAATATATTTATTCTTAAAACTAATTTAAATCCAAATTTTAACAATGAATTTTAGCCTTTATTTGATTGTCATTATTTTTTTTTTTTAAAGGAGTTTTAAATTTATTTTTATTTTTATTTTTATTTTTTTTGAGAACGTGTGGTCACGAAATTGAGAAAAATTTTGAGTTTACGTATAAAATATTTTATTATATAAATGTGTGGTTAAAATAAGTATAAGAATTAAATAGTTTTGTTTTAAAGTCGGATATTTTTTTTTTTATAATTCTATGGCGTTAGGATTCTCAAACTTTATTTTTTTGTTTCTTAATTATAGGGATGGCAAAATGTCTCACCCTACCCGATAATAGAATCCCAAACTAATATTGCCGTACTTGCTTGGATCCCCCATTCAATTTTTTGGCATTCGCATTCTTAAACTTTTTATTATTATTATTATTATTGTAAGGATGGCAAAATACCCTATTTGTACCTGCCCAGCATTCGACTATACCATTTGTCGTAGACTCGTAGTCGATCCATATTCAATTTTTTTGACTTCCAGGTCTCTAAAATTAGTTTTTTTCTTATTCTGATTGTAGGGTAGGGATGGCAATATAGCATTGGGATGGGGTGGATTTGGACAGGGGTGGGACGAGGTAAGCCTCGTTTATAATTTTTTTTCTTGTAAATTCTACAAACATGTGGGTGATCTGAAAATTGGGCTAATGGTCTTTGGTAATCGATTTGAAGTTTTGGACATTAAAAAGTTGGATTTCGAAGATTTCTTGTCAGTCACGTCACATCATAACACGGTACTGGAATTACCAATTTACCGTCCCCAGGGACAACAACTTTTGCCCAGAAAATCGCCCACCATTGTGATTAAGCAGGGCATCCCCGCCTTGAACTGGGCGAGACATCACAAGACTCGAGTTCGGTGATTTGTCTTCTTTTTTTTTTTTTTTTGTCTCTTCAACTAATTATTGTGTTTTTGAACATTAAGCTCTGATGCTAGATGTCGGGAAAAATCCCATCAAACACATAATGGAAATCAAAAACACAAAAACGAGCCGACAATAAGAATAATTAAATGTAGTTTGACAAATCGCCAACAATACACTTTCATTAGTGGAGAAAACTACACAATACAATATTTTTTCCATCCTCACAACTTCTCCCTATACAAAACTAGAAAGCTCCAATGTATCCTACAACTTGCATACATCGTTTCTTCTTGTAGTTTATATTGTCTTGCTTTTCAATTTCTTCGTTGGCCAGATCACTACGCTTGCTGGTAGATGAAGCTTTTGGACCACCTTTTGTAGCCAGATAGCGAACGCGTGACCATACCACCATAATTCTCACACAACACTTTAACAAAACAATCATAAGTTCCCTGACCTTTCCTTAGGCAAGTTTCTTTTGCCAACCATTATTTTATTTCCTTTGTCCTACAATTAAAAGCACTTTCCATCCCGTGCAATATGTTTGAACCTGCCTTTTCCTTCAAACAATTGCTTGCTGTAAGATTTTGCCTCCAACCCTAATGTGTAGTGACGAACACCGATGAGCAAAGAGTTTCATTAGAACCAAACCACCGCGGCGATGCGATGCAATGATGAGCACCGGTGAGCAATGAGATTCACCACGCATATCTGCCTTGCTTCGAGTGAAGACGATGAATATCTCACTGTGATGAATCTCTTCACTAGACAGTGAGATATTCATCCCGAGAAATGTCGCGCACAGACGCCTCGCAGTGTGGACTAGCGATTTATGCGTGCAGTGTCAGGGGTGATGTTTAGCAATTGTAGTTTGTGGTAGATGTTGATTGCTGTGCATGAAGGGTATGGTGATGGTTTTTATGGTGGTTGTTTCCTCCTTCGATCTGCTTAGTCAGAGTTTTAGGTGGTTGTTGGTTGTTTGAAAATGGTGGTATAGGTGGTGATGGTGTGGTGGTGGTTGTGGTGGCGATGATAATGGTTAGATGGTTTTGGTGGTGATTATGGTTGTTGTCTTGAGGTGGTGGTAAAGGTGGTGATGGTAGTGGCAATGATGATGGCGGTGGTTGGTTGGTGTCGATGGTGGAGTGCAGATAGAGTAGGATAAAATGTGTTTGTAACCAATTATTTGGGTGATATTGTTAGGTTTTTAGTTGTTGTGGCAATTCTTTAGATAAAAGGATTATCATAAAAGAATATTATTGTTGTAAAAGTCAATGAGCCTTTTGGAATATTGTATAGATGAATTATAAGTCTTTGAATTTTAGTATGGAACGAGGAGAAAGAGTCGTCGGATTTACCATAGTCTGTCGTCTAACTGATGATCGAGCGTCTAAAGAAGAATCATTGTTACCCAACTCTCGCTCGCCTGGCGCTCGAGTGAAAGTATTTTTCGAGAAACCCCGGTTTACGTTTTTCAAGAGTTTTATCTATCCTACATGTTCACGAAAATATGTTTCGGATTTAATTTACCGCAAGTGCACGGTTCGTTGACAAATAATAAAGTGAAAATCCTAGAATTTCGAGTATCGTTCCCACGAGGATTGATTTAACTTGATTTTTATTATCGCGCCGAATCTATTAAATTTGAGACGAGTTTTTCAGTTTCTATGATTAAACTAAGACTAGCATACAAATTAAACTAAAATTACGACTTGAATGCAAAAATGACGTTTCAATGCAAAAGATTTGAATGAAATTAATATATGAAAAAGCGCACTAGGATCCCGAATCA
>CAIGRN010095392.1:0-10576 GCA_903798345.1 Fraxinus anomala | reverse complement strand
AGGTATGTTTATAGTTTTATTATTTTCTCAGATTCAACATGAAGTATGAATTTTGATTAGGGTTTGTAAGGATTTGATTAATGAATCTATAATCCCTACTATTGTTATGTTTTTCTATCAGTACGAGTCTTAGGGTAGAATCAAGCAAAGCAATAGCATCCCGAATCCATCGCTATAAACATATTCAAATCCTCAATGATCCGTCTAATCAGCCGTCCATGATTAATTCTTGTTTAGGTTGAAAATCAATGATCCATTTTTAATCAACAGTCTTCTCGAGATGAAAATAATTCTAGCCTTATACGTAAGCATAATAATCTCAAATCATATTGCGAACATATAAGCATGCATTAAAACACAAATGTCATTATTCACGATATCATGGAGCATAATAGTATATTGGTATCTATTATAAGATCCTATATTTTTTATTGCCATGTGCTAAACTTTATACCGTACCTCTCTAAAGCAATATAAATCACAAACACGACTTAATGGTGATAAGCATTAAAACAGATTAATCGTATAATAAATAATCAACCAATCAACAAGAATTAAAACAAAAATGAGCAACTTCGAATTAAAGTAGTTTACAACGTTTCATCATAAATCCTAGCAACAAGAAGTCTACCCGGACGTGATTGAAATTCAAAAACACAAAAGTTCAATGGAACACATAACCTGAATTATGAGATGGAAGAGAGGAATACAACTATTTAATCTTGAATATCTTCAATGACCTTGGATTGCAACATCTCCGTCTTCAATTCGTCCTAGATATGAAGAGAATTTCGCATTGTATTGCTCTAAGATTATCTACGGTGACGTAAAATACAATTTTTGGGCTTCCCTTATTTACAGGACTATAAAAAGCTCTAAAATCGTGTCCAAAATAATCCAATTCATAAAAAATTAAGGACACGTTCTCCTTACCATTTTCAAATCGTTTTCTGTTTTCGATTTTTAAAAACAGTGAAAACGTGTTCTCTTTCCTATTTTCGAAAACATTTTTTTGAAAACAATTTAAAAATTTACAAATAAAACTCAAAACGACAAATTTGTCGTTTTAAGTGTTTTCAGTTATAATCAAGCCAAAATTTTCAAAATGCATTTTGGGTGTTTTCAAAACAATTTTTCAAAATGTAAAAAAAAACACATTTTCAATAATTTTAAAATGAACACTCAAAACAGAAAACTGAAATATAAACAGAACAATCCCTAAGTTTCCAAAAGGAAACCGAACTCTTTACTTGGGGCTAGATTGTATCCTCACCTTTGCTATTTTTTTTTTTTTAGGGTACGGGCCAAGCCCAAATGGAGAGTGCTCGAGATTTGCACCCATGAGGCGATGAACTAGCCCATACGCGCCTCGTCCCAGCTTCTAGGATTTTGCACACCATGACCATGTACTTCCAATTTCTTTAACATTTGGTCCCTGAGCTTTTGGTCCTCCAAATTTCGATTCCTTCAACTTCTAATTTCTTTGATTTTGGTCTTTGAACTTTTCAACTCTTCCAAACACGTCCTATCACTTCTCGGCACTTGTACAATCCATCATGTTACGGAGATGGACAAAGGCAAATAATGAAATAACTAAGAATTCAATGTTTTTTTTTTTTTTTTAATTATTATTTGAAAAAGGTATGGGTTCATCTTGCTTCGTCCAACATGTCGTTACATGGATTGGGCAATGTAATATTTAGCCCAACTTGCAAGCAATGTCTACTTTGTACCTAGTAGACTTGAATTTGGTTGATTGATCTGAAAAAATGGATTTATTAGCTCTAGAATAATTGCATAACATTTTAAAATTTTAAAATAAATTCGGATCCTTTCTTCAGGAGTCAAGTGGCATATTCCAACTAGATTGCATGAATGAAAGTGACCTTCGACTTCTGCCCAATGAGTGGGATCGATGATGAGTGGGTTTGGATGAGTAATACTATTTGTAGTGACGACTATCGATAGTTATCTTACATGAATATATGTAATAGTTTGTGATTTGATATATTAATGTAGTATTTTTTTATGAGTAATGTTATGTAGTCTCACTTGATTACGATCTCAATCTAAGTGACGTTAATGTGACATTAAATGATAGGTGAAATTAATTTCACCTTTCATTTAACCTATGATTTAGAGTCACACGACTGAAATTGTAACCCTAGTGAGGTTAAATATCATTACTCTTATGTTATTGACTCATGCATATAATTACAAACTACCATGTATATGTCATGTAAGATCATTACTGTTAGTCTTCACTATGAATATCACTATTTGATTGTGATGTTAGGGTTTGAAAGAGTGAAGAGTTAAAAATAGAGAATTTTTTTAAAAGGTTTTATTTAGACTTTGTCTGCATCTCATTTTATAAAATTCATTTTTTCCTAAGTTTATTTTCAATCGCATATTTTATGGGACTCGTAACTATCAATAACTTTTCAATCATATATTTTACCAAATTTTATAAAAAAAACATTTTCTATCCAAAACCGTACAAGGCTTAATAGTGCAGGGTAAAAATGAAAGAACAAAAAAAGAGGTAAATTTTAACTTTTAGAAGAAGCAGACGCATCTGGCATAACTACGCCAATATGCCCTTATTTGACATCCATTTTTTTTTCGTTTTCATTCTCATTTTTTTTTCTCTTTCTTCATTTCAATCACACATTCTATTAATAAAATTTATTACACATAAACCCAAATTCACCTTACTTTTTAACCACGTATTCTTCCACCAATCATTTTTCCAAATCAAATTCTTCCCCAAAATTGTCAAACAAGGGTATATCTTCCCGCGCCTTTTCTTTTGTAAGAAAACCATCAAAAACAAGTTCTTTGCAATTTCAACGGAATTACATAAAATTTTCAATCAATTCCCAGAAAAACCCCAATGATCCGTTGTCAGAAATCGCTCTCAAAGAATCTTTGCAATCCCAAATTTATCGAATTTTTTTTCTCACGACACCTTCAGACAAAGTCCAGTCATGAGAACTACTATCAAATACGAAAGAACAATGGAGAAACAGAAGAAGAAGAAGGGCGCATACACCTTCTCAAAAGCAGAGGACAGCACCTATTAACGAACCCTCGAGTCCTCGACTCCATTGTTCGAACGTCTAGCATAAAACCAGACGACACTGTTTTGGAAATAGGGCCTGGAACCGGAAATCTCACTCTCAAGCTTCTTGAAGTAGCCAAGAAAGTCGTAGCAGTCGAGATTGACAAGCGCATGGTGGAAATTCTTTGTAAACGCGCAGCTGAAGGAGGGCTCCAGGATCGCTTGAATGTGAGAATTTATACATTTTATTATGTCAGCTTAAATGTATGATGAAATGTCTCACTGAAGTTTCTAATTTCAAATCGCCACCCTAAATGTTCTGCTGGCTAAAGAATTGTACTATTGTAGGAAGGATTGAATGCAAACCTATTACACGGACTTCCTTTGAGATTCTATAATTATTTGAATTTAAATGGTGTTCATTGGCAACACTTTCAATTAATAAACTGACCATCTGAATGGAAGGGAAATCATTCAGAGGACTAAAGGTTTCAGCTTCGAGGAATGGATTTCTGTCCATTTGGGTGGGCTCTAATACCAAATTGAACATTCAACGAACTTCATTGGAAGTTTGGGATCAAATTTACACTTTTCTTTTCAGGTTATCTGCAGTGATGCATTGAAGACTGAGTTTCCGGAGTTCAATCTTGTTGTGGCAAATATTCCATATGGCATATCTTCACCCCTGTTGGCTAAGTTGGTTTTTGGGACAAAGCTGAACCCATTTAGGAGTGCAACACTTTTGCTTCAAAAAGAGTTTGCAAGGAGGCTATTGGCAAAGCCAGGCGATTCTGAATTTAATAGATTAGCCGTGAATGTGAAGCTGCTGGCAGAAGTGGAATTCGTAATGAATGTGAGCAAGAACGACTTTCTACCACGTCCAAAGGTAGATTCTTCGGTGGTCAAAGTCTATCCAAAAAATGTGATTCCAGACGTCAATCTTGAGGAATGGTGGGCATTTACGAGGACTTGCTTTAGTAAGAAGAACAAAACGCTAGGCGCAACGTTTAAGCAAAAGAGGAAGTTAATGGAATTAATGAAGTTGTCAAAGGCACAAGGGCTTTGTGAAGATAGCAGGCACTGCCATGCTTATGATAACTATGAGAACACAGATGAAGAGAGGGTGAGTGGTGAAGGGTACTCTGATTTGTCTTCTGCGTCTGGAGTGTGCATGAGCTTGTTCAGAGAGAAAATAATTAGCATTTTGGAATCTGGTGGATTTGCAAATAAGAGACCTTCAAAATTGTCTAACAACGAACTCCTGCAAATATTGTGTTCATTCAATCAATCTGGGATATATTTTCACGATAAGACAAAGCCCGAGGTTGCAAGTGATACTGCTTATGACAATCTGTTATGACAAAAGTTCTCTAGTGTAAGCCTTTATTGGTGGTAAGTTTTTCTATTTTGATCAATCATATATGTCATTGCTGCAAATCCTGCTCATAAAGACATATAAAATGATCTTGTGCAGTTAAAGAATATATCTACACTGGTGAGTCAATCAAGTTAGTACAATCACTTTGTAGAAATTAAGGGTAACATAGATTTAATCTACTGATTTCAAGCCTAATCGAATTGAAGAAAATTATACTGGAGATTTTTTTATTTTTATTTTATTTTTTTATGATGGCTGTTTTAAACTCACTCCTCCTCTAAAGCTATTGCTAGTAAATTTTTTCAACTAACGATCACGGCTTTAAGAAAGTGTTCCTGCAATTTAAAGAATTTTGCAGCTAGTATCTGGTTGGGGATTGAAGGTAAGATAATTCTACGATAGATTTTTTTGGTGCTTTTTGGGCATTAATCTGTGCTACGTACAAAGAAGACTTCTCCCTCTTCTAGTGACATGCTATTGATTCCAGGAGAACTATATTGAGGACAACATACCCACCGTGATTGACTAAAAGGGAAGTAGCCCGGTAGCATTAGATCTTAATTTGATCTTTAGGAATACTTTCAACACAATCAAGTTAGATGAGACCTCGATGTTTTGACAGTACTCATATCTAGCAATCCCATGTTATAAATGAGTTTTTTTACTGAAGAGTTGGGAGTTCTTTGCTGTTGAATCTTGAGTGAATATAAGTCAGTAATTATGTCATACTTTTGATAGGAAGTATGCTGCTAGGTGAGATATATTTTTAAGCACTTAGAAATTTCACTTGACCGATAAAATAGTCCATCCTAATCCTGATTTGATGGTGAATCCTAATTCGTAACTTGCACTTTTTGTGGTATTATTAAATTAGATTATAATGTCATCAATACCTCAGCACTCTTGGAGGTTAATTTATTCCATTAGAGAAAAATGCGATCTAGAAAGAAAGATATAGAAGGGGTAAACATGTAATTATGCTCACTCCACTTATGGGCATTTGACGTGAATTTAGTCTTGAGCTTTTGATCTTTGGCCTAGCTCTTATAATTGATAATGGTTCTCAGGAGCTTCTTTAAATAGATATGTAATCAAAATTGCAGTATTGGGTCTTTAGTCTACTAAGTTGTTATTAATGACTTAAATTAGTTGCACAAGAGTTAGCTATGAGTCGGTTTAGGTCATTGAAGCTTGAACTACTTGGGTTTTTGGGTTCTCTGAATAACTCTATTGAATATAAATAATACCAGTGTGTATCAAATTAGCTTTACAATTAAAAAAATGGTCACGAGTGACTGGCGGAGGTGAAGGACAAGATTGCTTTTATATTTGCTGTTTAAATAAAATTGAGGTTACAACTATCATTTTATAAAATAAGTTTGTTAGCTTGAGATGCATGTGATATTGTAACGATCTTTTTGGTTGGTTGAAACCAATCTCTAAGGATCTACTACTAGCTACAAAAATTGAAAGTTGAGAATCCTATTGCGCCAAAAAAAAATTAAAAAAAAATGAATAGTGTTCATTCTAGTATAGAATGAGAACCATTTTACTCGTAGTTTAACTAAGTTTTTACTCACGAAAATTTTCAGTACACTCGTTACATATATTTGTAAACCGGGTGGTATCAACATGGATCTACAAGAGATAATTCTAGCTTGGGTAGTCTATGTATGCATAGAAGACCATGATTTTTAAATACATAATGATTATGTGAACGAAGCAAATTAATTTGAGAACTTGAAATGGAACATTTTTTAATTATTTGCTTATTACAAAACTTTTAAGATCGCATAATGTATTGAACTAAAGTTTTAGTTTGGTTGATTTATGTTATTTTTGATATTAAATTATTGTTCAATAACACTTTTTTAGATTAAATGTTAATCATTATATTCTCATAGATATGCAATTATATTTTTTATCGTTAAGATTCTTGAGGCATTCAAACTTGATTTTTAATGATATTTATAAATATTTCTTTACTGTATTTTGCCTCGATTTTGGGTATTAATAGTTCTTTAATGTATTTATAAAATAGCTAGGAGGTATATGTAAGTGAGAATATACATAAGTTTATTTTTTCTTTATTATTTATCAATGGTATTAGAACTTATCGGTTTAGTATGCCCCTGTTTGATATTTATTTTAATGAGTTTTTTTGGGAAAATGTATTTTGGAATAGTGGTTTTTTATGTGTGGTTAAAAAGTAGGAAAACTTTTTTAGTTTACATGCAAAATATTTTATTGTGTGAACGTGGTTGAAAATGAGCTTGAGAAAAAAGAGTTTTGATTTAGCCCCTATTTGACAATCATTATTTCAAAACTCTCTAATTCTCGTACTCATTTTCAACCACACATTTACACAATAAAATGTTTTGTACGTAAATCCAAAATATTTCCCTACTTTTTTAACCACACATTCTCCAAAAAATCACTATTAAAAACTCTATTTTTTCAATATAATGGCCATCAAACAGGGACTTAATGGATGTCAAATAGGGGCTTAGTTCCTTTTATTTTAGTCCCTTATAGAAGAAAAGAGGTACTCAATTCATTGCCGAAAATATGTAACAGATTTGTTCATCTACTCTAAATTTGAATTCTTCTCATTTCCTTTGTAAATTCAACCATTCTCTACCCTATTGAGTAATCCTTCTCTTTTGTCTTTTTATAAATCAGCCGCCAATGTTCTCTTGGGATATGTTGCAAAATCAACGTGTCACTGGTGATCTTGCATCTATATATCAGATTAGAAGTTATCTACATTGCATGATTCAAGAGCCTGGTTGACTTATCAGAGTTTTTCTATGCTCAAATGTGATCTCTTTGTGATCACTTCACTCTTTTTGAACCTATTTGGGAGCGCTCAAAAATTTCACTCCTGTAGGAATGAGAATCGTCTGAATCAGTTTTTAATGGCACTTCGAGATGAGTTTGAAACCACGCGCATCTCTTTGCTTCACATGGTTCCTTTGCCTTCTTTGGATCAAGCTGTGGCAGTATTGGTTTTTGAGGAAGTTCAACTTTTATCTATGCAGTCTCAGCATACCAACATTATGTATGCTCCATCAATTTCTCAGCCTATCATTACTACTTCCAGTCCTACCATGGTTGCTGCTACTCACACTACTAATTTTCAGTCTTCTATAGAATGTCGCCACTGTAAAATGCCAGACATCATATTTCTAATTGTCAAAGATTAGCCCACAAGAATGCTAGGAATGCTAAATTGCCTAGTTGTCAACCACCCAGAGATTCTCATAGGCTAGCTACACTTCTGCTATCGATACTCTTGTCATGAAGGACTCATTTATTCCAACACATCCTTATCTTTCAACGATCTGCACGCCTTCCTTCAGCATCACTTTTTTACTTCTGGTAACTATGTTCCTTTTGCCGTCTACTATCTCAATTTCACTTTCTTGGCTTCTAAATACAGCTTGTTGCAATCACGTGACTTTTGATTCATTTTTATATTGTTCTAAGACACCTGATTCACGTCTCATATTCATATAGCTGATAGATCTATTATGTCTATTAATTATGTTGGCCATCTTAGTGCCTCTCATTTTTTCTATCTTGAAACTTATCTAGTTCCTTTTCTCACTTTAATACCTTGTCTGCTTGTCAACTTTGTGATATGGGATTTGACTTACACTTTTCTCATCATGGTTTCTAAATGCAGGATACTCATACAAAGCAAACTATTGGGACAAGCTGTAAAATTGGGCTTCTATTTGAGGTCACACCTGTACATGTTTCTTCTTCAACTTCAGTTTCGGTGCAATCTTATTTCTCTCCTTTGAACTTGTGGCATTCTAGATTAGGACGTATCCTTTGATAGACTTCAGTTTCTAATCTCTAGTGGCAATTAGGTCGCGTTCCTACTAACATATTAATTGTAAGTCTTCTCTACTTGCGAACAAACAACGGGCTTGCCCCATTAGTGAATTTGTTTTAACTGTTTGATTTTGTACATTAATATATTTCGTGTCCTTCTCCTGTTGCCATAAAGAGAGATTCTCGTTACTTTGTTATTTTATTTTATTTTATTTTATTTTTGATGATTTTTCTCGTTATACTTAGTTATATCTTATGTGTGCTTGTTCTGAATTATCTGCATTTATACTTGGTAGTATCATATGCATGCTTGATCTGAATTTATTCCAACTTTGCCAAGATGGTTGAACCACGATTTCAGGTCAAATTAAAAATTCTTTTGCCCAGATAATGCTTTAGAATATTAAGAACGCTCATGACTTACATTTCTTCAAACAAAATGGGTCTACCCCTCAACATTCTTGTCTTGGCACTTCTCAATGTAATCATGCCAAATGTAAACTTAGACACATGTTAGAGACTGTTTGAGTGTTAATCGTTTCTTCTCAGTATCCTGAACATTTCTGGAGAGTAGCTGTTAATCACGTACCATCTTTTGTCATAAACAATTGCACTCGTCATGAATGTCTCTAAGGCATTACTCCTAGCTGCTCTCTATTCGTTGTTTTTTGTTGTGCTTGTTTTGTTAATTTCAATCACATGAACAAATAAACTTGAACCTTGCTTGCCTTGTGTTGTATTCCGAATTATAAAATTAAGAATAAAGATTTTAGATATCGGGATCCTATCTCAGACAGACTTTTGTATATCCCGCCTTGTGCTCTGAGAACATACAATGTTCTTGTCATGTAAAAATTCTTTATTCGAAGAAGCTCTCATTATTTCGCTATTCTTTTCGTCAACCTATTTTATGATATGGCATAATGCAAGTGATTCCTGTAAACTCTTGTAGACCAATATTACGACTTCTGATGGTATTGCTTTGCTTGTGAATTCTGTCACTCACGTTCCTTCTGATCTTATTATTCATCATTCATTTCTGGTATGCAAATCTCTCAGTCATCTTCAAGAATATCGATGTTGTTTTTGCTATTAGTTGTCTCCATGAACCTCACTTTTCTTGAGGCCAATTCTAATGTTTTTTTGGCAGCAAGCAGTGGCACAAGAATTGCAAGCCATGGAGAAAAATGGGAGTTGGAATGTGGTTGATTTACCTCCTAAAACTCAGGCGATTGTAATTGCGTCTGCAAAATTAATACTCAATTGAATGGTACAGTTGAGCACTATAAAGCCTGCTGTTATGAATATAGCATTGGTTATGCGTAGAGTTTTGTTCCAGTTGCTTGACTTCTGTTCTTATCTTGATTGCTTCAACTCAAATTTAGCTTCTATTGTGTCCAAATTTGGATTTACTTCTAGTTCTTATGATTTAGCGATGTTCATTTGCAAAATAACGAAAGGTATTACACCCATGTTCCTTTATGTAGATGATATGCTTATGACAAGTGATCGTCTTACTGTATCCACGTGTTAAGATTACTTTTGCATCTCTTGAAGCCAATGCTAGACTCACATGGTTTGATAAAGAGCCATCTTTCTAGTTTTACCTAGAGATGGTAGGCTGAGCGGCTCGTCGGCCCGTGAAAACATGAGCCGCGAGCCGCTGATGAGCCCGAGCCAAGCCGCAAGTGGGCTTGACGAGTCGAGCAGCTCGTGGGCTCTTAAAAAATTAAAGAAAAATGTTAAAAAAAAACGTGAAAAAGTAAACAAAAAAAAAAAGCTCGTGGGCTCGCGGCTCGACTTGGCTCGTGGTGTTACATAGTGAGAATGTTTATCTTCCCATTTAGCACGGCAAGCACGCTTACAACTAGGTGTGAGACCTATTTTATCAATAGTGCACTAATGATATGATCATATGCATGCATTCTCCCCAACATCCTACTCATAGCGTGCGTGTGTGCTAGTTGTTCGATTTTCTAGTTTTACCTAGAGATGGTAAACAGGCTGAGCGGCTCGTCGGCCCGTGAAAACATGAGCCGCGAGCCGCTGATGAGCCCGAGCCAAGCCGCAAGTGGGCTTGACGAGTCGAGTAGCTCGTGGGCTCTTAAAAAATTAAAGAAAAATGTTAAAAAAAAACGTGAAAAAGTAAACAAAAAAAACAAAAAAGCTCGTGGGCTCGCGGCTCGACTTGGCTCGTGGTGTTACGTAGTGAGAATGCTTATCTTCCCATTCGGCACGGCAAGCACGCTTACAACTAGGTGTGAGACCTATTTTATCAAAGAGTGCACTAA